>JANHJO010008530.1:13529-38776 GCA_032468235.1 Pseudoxyrhopus heterurus | reverse complement strand
GTTGATAAGGGTTGCTGCCAGCATCCTAGGTATCAACCAAGTATCTTCTTAAAATATATGCTGTTCCTAGTTGCGCAGTTTTTTTGCAGTTCTGCTGCTGCAATTTCTTGATGTGTTTTGTAAATTATTATTATTATTATTATCATCATTATTATTCTGGAAAGAGTGGAATGTGTTAAAGATAAATGGGGATCATGTTTAAGAACTGTAACCTGTGAAAATATATTTTCATCTACCCATTTGCTCTGAAAAACCATTTGGAAGAAAGGACAGAACAGTCTGGGTCTTTCCATCTGCAATATGTCAAACCAACCCCTGTCCTTTCATATAGCACCATACCATTACGCTTCCATTGGCCCTAAGCCATTTGGGCGTATTTGGACCAAATAACCCCCTTAAGAATTCAACCCTTGAGTTGGAAATAAGGCAGGAGATTTACTTCAGAAAGTTTCTTCTGTTCCTTTTCCATCAAGCCATGTTCCCTGAGACTTTGGTTGACAGGCCAGGACATGTTCTCTTCCACAAGCAATCCTAAGGGGGAAAGCCTATTTATGATTTCTGTATAAGACAGAAAGAATCTGCTTCATGATCATGGAAATGTTCAGAGTGAGTTTTGTAATGATAAGATAACTTAGGCAATTATATGTAGAAGGGGGAAAAAAACCTGATTGAAAGCAGAACAATAATATACATTTCAAAAGTCTTAGCTGGGTGAACAGGACCAGTCCAAAAAAAAAAGAAAAGATTGTGAAGCTTTAAAAAAAACCAGTTGCAAAAAGAAAAAAAATCTTTTGAATGGTAACAAATATTTTCTTTAAAAAGGATTTGTTTGCCCAGTGTGCAAAGGGCATCTTGTACAGCATCAGGCAAGATTCCCTGGAGAGATCACAGCACAAAGCAATGGCACAACAGGGCAAGTCTTTTACAGTCCTCCTCAGCCTTAAGGCTGAATCCAAAACTACACTCTCTTTGTTTAGAGTTGCTGCATTTGTAAGAGACATTGCAGTTATTTTGCTAGAAGGACAAAACAAGGGAAAAAATGCCCATAGTTGGGTCTTATCTGGCAGCAGGACTGGAACAGCATCTCAACCATTTTCTTTTGCAGAACCTTTTTCTGAGCACATTCATGACAAAGTATCAACCAGCAGAAAATGCCACTGCCCATCATTAATATAACTCTTATTTGTGTATTTATTTTTCTCCAGGAAGAATTGTTTACAAGAGGACATTTTTTTAAAAAAAAAAAGTGCATTTAAAACATTTAAAAACAGTAAAACCTTATAATGCTTATAAACAATAAATGCCCGAAATAAGCCAGCATCTTGGTTAAAAAAAAAAACAGAAGAGGAAAGGAATAGACAAATTAAAGGCAAACTGGTCCAGGGTAAGTAGACATGTCTTTAATGCTGAAAAAAGTACTATAATTAGAATACTATCGATTAGAAGGACCTACCTGGCCACCACACTCACAACTGAAAGCGTGTTCAATGCCTCCCCCAGCTGATTTTAATGCATGAATTAATAGTGTTAGGAAGACAGTCTTTTAAATACCTGTAGGGCTTTATAGACTATTATTGCCTTAAATTGGGCACAGTATCTCTCTGGAAACTTTTTCATGGTTGTTATTATGAGGTCATGTGTAGCTGTTCCACTCACTAATCAACCTGCGACATTCTGAACCAGTTGGAATTCATGGACAGTTTTCAAGAGTAGCCCCACACGGTGCACTGCAGTAATCTAGTCAAGAGATGACTTGGTCAAAATATGGGTGTAGTATATATACTATACTCATATCTGAGTTCATCCTTTCAAATTTGACCCAAAATTTGACCTCTCTTCTGTTGACTTGCAGGATAAGAAGATAGGAAATAGTTCAGGATTTTTTTCATTCTTTGGGCAGATTCATGCAAGATTTTTTCCCCCCCTGTGATCTCAGTGCATTTAAAGGAGCCAACTGGTTAGGTTTTAACTGTATCATTTCCAAGTATGGGGTGGGGGGGAAGGAGAGATAGAGAAACCAATTTAGGTCTTTAAAACATAAATAAGCAGCAGCTCTTTGACTGATATTTGGAACTGGTTCATCAGCCATGTATTAAGAACTAGTGAAATATGTATCTATTGCTGGTCCAGATCTGTTTCCCTTAAGAGCATTTTATGTTCTGGTAAAACATCTGCTGAGCCAAGGCTGAGTATATATATTCAATTTTGGATAGCACATTATTCATTTGAGTTTCAGGCCTTAATGCTTTTGCCTACAAACTTTTTAAAAAGTTAGGCTTTCCAAATGAAGGGGAACTGCCAAAAAATACCTAATGATACCATTACCATAGATCACTGACTTGACTACAAAATAGTTGTAGATTACTCTGTTTGCAATGCATCCTTTTAATACCTCACAACCTACCTATAACTGAAGTACTTGTGTAGGTGTTTTCTTCCTTGGAAAGCATTCATTGTTGCTATAACTGAGTGGATCCAGTTTGCTGTTAATTATTTTCTTTCCTTCCATCTTTCTCAGCATTATGGACTTCTTAAGGGGACTGGGTTTTTTCCTGTGTCCAAAATACACAACTTATCTGTGCCTTGAGACCTGTGGATGGATTTGTTCTATATGCTCCATTTGTTTAGATAGATAGATAGATAGATAGATAGATAGATAGATAGATAGATAGATAGATAGATAGATAGATAGATAGATAGAGATAAGCTTTAAGAACAATTGTAAGAACTAATACAAACTGAAGTACAAACTCTATTTTTATCTCCTACAGTCTCATAGGGAAAACTAATACCTACTCAGTTTTGATCTTTGTAAGTATATGTATGTGTTATGGCATTTGAATATCTTTTGCAAGGCCCTGATTGCTACTTCACGAAGTGCTAATGTATGCCATATTTTTTGATTGCTGTTTCCTTTACTATTCACAGTTGATTCTAAATGGCCAAAGCTATCTACCACTTCAGGAACTTTACTATCAATTCTAAGGGTAGCTGCTGTGCTTGCTGTCATGAGTTTGGTCTTCTTTATATTTAATCTTATTTACGTTGTGTTCCTTGACTTCGTTACTAGATTTTGCAGATCGCTTGTATTTTCAGCTATCGGAGTAGTATCGTCAGCATAGTGCAAAGTATTGATGTCACTAGGACTCAGGTGGTATATAGATTTAATAAATAAATGTTTCTTCCTCCAATTTTAAACCACACTCATCTTCTAATATAGCATCCCTCAATATATATTCAGCATAAAGGCCGAATAAACAAGGAGAAAGTATTCAACTTTGTCTCAGTCCTTTGCAAACTTGGAACCGGTCTATTTTGCTATGTTCTGTAGGAAACTACAGAATAAACTTTGTATACATTTAGTATGATGATGCTGAGAATTTCTGGTATTCCTGCTTTCTATTGACATTTGGCTGCCTTTCTGCAGCCAATAAAACACATATTGACTTGTTTTGGATATTCTTTTGCTTTCTTAATCATTCACCATGCATCCTCAATAATGTCTTTTGTTCCTTGGTGTTTTCTAAAACCAACTAGAGCATCTGGCATCTCCCTTTCCATGTAGTGCTCTAATCTCCATTGGATGATCCTGAGCATTATTTTCCTAGCTTGTGAAATTAAGAACAGGACATGGTAGTTTCCATGTTATATTTTAAGTCTTTTCTTTGATGTTTATATATAGACTGATCATTTCCAGTCTGTTGACTACTGTGTCATTCTTGGTTTGCTGGCATAGTTTGATTAGAAACTTTACTGATTCCTCTTCTGTTACTTGCCATATTTCTATAGATATTCTATCATTTCCTGTAGCCATCAAATTTGGTAATGCCCAGAATGCTGATGGGACTTCAACATCTACTGCTTGAGATTCCTAAGAAATGTCTTTTAAGATATCTTGAATGTTGACATTCTACTATTCAGAATTTCAGTATCCTCCTTCCATCTTGTTTGATCTTTCTTGAATCTGTTAATATCTGTTTATCGGTGTCCTTTAGTATACTATTTCAAGGTTGGAACTTCCTTTTTAATTCATGAATCTTTTGAAAGGCTTTCCTTATTTTTCCATCTCTGTTTCCATTGTCAGTGTCTTTACAATTGTTGTATAGTATTGTTTCTTGTCTTTTCTATCAGCTCTCTGAAATTCTCTGTTAAATTCTTGCTTTACATCTTTGGCTTTGACTTTTGTTTGTGGCAATTTTTTATCTTCTGCTGTGACATCTTTGGTTTCTTCTGTTTCTTGATCTTTGGCAAGCTTTTTTTCCACATTGATCTTTAACAATTTCTTTGATTTCATTTCATAGTTTCTCTGATTCCTTATAAATGAGATTCAGAGTGATTCCTGATGTTTTCCTTCACAAAGATGGCTGTATGTTCAAGATCATACTGTGGGAACTGGCTGGCTTTGTTCTTCCATTTTACCTTAACTTGCAAGTTGCATACAAATAGTTTATTATTTGTTCCACAATCATTACTTGGCCATGTCTTTAATGCTACAGTTTTGCTCCTCCACCTCCTTTTAGCAATAAGAATTCTATATAGCTTATCTGTTGATGTCCATGTATACTGATACCATTTTGGTTGTTTGATGGCCATATTAGCTATGAAAAAATCATTACTCTGTTTATTTTTATTTCCTAGATCATACCGTCCAATTATGTTTTCCTTAACTATTTTCAGTTTTGGAATTGTTAGAGCCATTCCATCGTATTTTGCACACTCTGACTGTCAGACTGAATTTGAACACAGGATTCATTGCCCTCTTCTTTTTCTGCAACAGTGTTTAGAGCATACACTAGAATAACTTATCATATTTAAGACTTGACAATTAATTTTAAGTTATTTGGCCATTGATTACATTACATCTATCATCACTATATCCATTCTTGTTCTTCCAGAAATATTTGGTCCAGTATGCAGGCCCAATAACCAGACCAGATAGATGGAAAGGAGTAAGAATTTGATTTGCAAATGAAAGGCTACCTAGAAGTAAATTCCAAAGTGGGTACACCCCTGCTTGGAATGGATCCCATTATGTACAATTTTGAACAATGTACATCACTATAATTAACCAATCATGAAAAACATGTTATATTCTCAATAGTCACAGTAACATAGTTGAAGTAGAGGTTAGAAGGTACACTAAGGCATTTATCTTTTCAACAGCACTCCTGCATTGGCCATTCCTAAATAACTCGGGACCAGAGTCTTTTCAATTACCTTAATAAGCAGGCATTCATAAGTAAGAAGGCAGATGGTCTGGTTTTCATCTATTGCTATCATCTATGCCTAACAAGCAAGGTTAACTAACACTCAAGGCACCTCCAATAGATGACATCATAGACATTTCTATATACTAAGTAATAAGCAATACATGAATTAAGTGATGTATTAATATGTGAATAAAAATATGAATTAGAATAGGTAAAATAGGCTGTCACATCATTCTTTCTGATTATGAAAGCAACTCTATTCCTTCTTTGTTTTTATTGTGTTCTAAATAGAGAACATTCTGACTGACAATGTTCAATTCCAGTCTATTTCAATTTGCAGATACCTAAAATGTTAATGCACGGTCAATTTATTTCACTTTTCACTGTAGGTGAAATTTTCCATATTCATTCTTTTTATGTTCCCATGTTTCCCTCCCCGATTTAATGTAATTTTTCAAATTTGTAGGCCACCCAGTTCAAAATGAGTCTGGACATGATTCTATCTACAGTTTTGGATTTCTCCCCTCCATGGTAACATCAGCAACTAGCTTTCCCAAAGGCTTTAATCTAGCTGCAACATAAACACTATTAGAACTCCAAAGGATGCTCAGCATTTTACAAGTATGTTGAGTGCCATCTGACCTGACGGGACTATCATCTGACATTATCTTGTCAATCACTTTATCTTATGTATCCATCTATCTTTATCTTATCTATCCTTATCTACCTTATCTTAATAATATATAGCGGTGGTTTACCACTGCTTTCTCACAAGTGCAGTATGAATAATGCCTTTGCTGTTGCTGCTAAAGCAGTCATTAGCTTTTTTCTGAGTTGCTACTTCCTGATGTAGGTGCTGACTTGCTTTTACTGGGCAGCTGAGATGAGCTTCACACCTTGGATGACTCAACTGGACTTCTGTACTCTTGTACACTGCTGACTTTTTTTTTTTTTTTGCTCATCCCTCCCCATCAGTATGAGTCAACTTAGCAGGACATGGGGAAGAGAGGGAATTTGGTAGAGAAAATAATTTTGGAAGAAAATAAATGATGCGAAAAGTACTTTTGTAAGTACTCTTGAAATTAGAATTACGAATACGTTTATGGAAGGAAGTAACGGTCAAAAGAATAGAGTAGAAGGAAAGGAGGAAGCAAGCAAGCCAGAAGTAGAAAAAACAGGCCAAGGAAGGAGTTCGAAGAAGGTAAAGATTACCTTGATGATTTTCAGCTGGGAAAAGCAGGCTCAACTTGGAAAACTCGAAAGTGACTGGTGGTTGCAGTTTAGTGGTGTCAGAAAAGGAATGAAATTAGCCAGATCTGAGACTTACCGTGTTGTGCCATGGAAGAATATCATTTACAGCTGAAGCTGTGCCAATACCCAAGAGAAGTCCTTCTGGTAGTTATGGCTGCATTAGCCAAGTGTATTAGAATTGGCAATTATTAGAAGGGCAGTAATTTGCAGGAAACCCACTTCAAAAACAGGCCATAGGCCAGAAACTGCAGACTGGAAACAAGACATTGAAGAGTAATGAGAATTTTGTATCCAAAGCAGAGATGCGGAGAAATGGAATTGGTAACTGAAGAGAAAAGATGGATGGTAGGCATTGGTCTGGGCTTCAAAATATAGTGTGATGGTGGAATTAGTGAAGGAGCTCATGTTCTGAACAACTTGCCTGGTCAGAAGAGGAAGATAATGAATTGAGTTTTCTGCAGGAGTGAGAGGTCAGGTGCGACAGCCACTTATATGACTTGGGTGAGGACAATTTCTATGATGCTGAGAGGAACTGGAAAGAATTGTTAGTTGACAAAGGGTGTGTGTATGGTTATAATTGTGGCAATTGAGAAAGAGGTACTTGTGGTTGGCAGGACTGCTGGTGGGAGAGGCAGGGTGAATTAATTGTCCCCATGAGTTGCCTTTTGGGGAAAAAGATATTAGAAGGAATAGAAAGGAAACACCAGAACGGTGACAAGCAAAGAAAGATGTCTGAGGAAAAATGAGGAATGAATATATTCAAATTCAAATCCAAGCCTACATTGTGGCAATAAGAGGGACTGCTCTGCTCTTACATGTCTGTGGATAGCAGACTAATGGCATTGTTTAAGGCAGGGGTGTCAAATTCGGCCCCTGATGTGGTCGGATCCGGCCCATGGGGCCATCCTAGTCTACCCAATGTGAAGAAGAAAGATCGGCCCAGCATACAGTGCAAAGAAAGATCAGGCCAACGTAGCTTTGGCCTGGTCTACCTAGTGAGAAGAGGAAAGATCAGGCCAACGTAGCTTCGGCCTGGTCTACCCAGTGTGAAGAGGAAACTTGCCAGAAGTTTGGGGCATCAAGCTGACCACACCCATCCAGTCGGCCATTCCCGCCTGGCCCCCTGAGGTCAACCACAGCCGTAATGCGGCCCTCAATGAAATTGAGTTTGACATCCCTGGTTTAAAGTAACCTAGTTTTGTTAGGGAAGGTTGGACTGGAAAATCAACTGTATAGCTGTTGCACTGAATTTGCCCAGTCCCTGGAGTAAAAAAAAAAATGCTTTCTTGAATTTGGAGTAGGATGTTTATGGCTAAGATGACAGCTGAAATTGATTTTGAGTTTGTGAATCCTGAGAAAGTAGATAGGATATTTGTTCAAGTTTTGAAACTTTCAGCTAGTTCAGCATGCAATAGCTTTGTTAGTTATGGTCATACCTAGGTTTGCTCATATAATGCAACCATTATCAGAGTGGAACTGTGTCAGTTAGCTTCTGGGTACAATTCAAGGTCCTGATTGTCACCTTTCAAACCTAGAGGACCCAGGTCTAACATCTCCAAGATCATCTGCTTTGCACTGGATTTATCCGATCAGATCAAGAAGAAAAGGCTTGCTAAGTGTCCCAGGACATTGGGACAGTCATAAATAGGAGTCATTTGCCAAGTGTCTGAATTTTGATCTCACAACCATGGGGATATGGTTATAAGTGTGAAAAACGATCATAAGTCACTTTTTTCAGTGCTGTTGTAACTTTGAACAGTCACTAAATGAAGTATTATAAGTCGAGGATTACCTGTATATGAATGTAAAAAAAATTCCACATTAAACAATAAATAAGCTTACTAACAAAACTCTTTTAAGAATATTCTTGAAGTTATGTGTTGGAGAAGACTTGTCAGAATACTGTGGATATCCAAGAAAACAAATAGATCATCAAACAAATCAAACCAGAGTTCTCACTCAAAGTACAAATATTTAGGTTCAAATTATCCTACTTCAGGCACATTATGTGAAGAGCCAGCTTTCTGGAAAAGGCTCTAATGCTGAGAAAGGCAGAACAAAACAGAAGAAGATAACCAGCAGCAAGTTTGCAGGGTTGCAAGAACTGAAAAACTGATTAGGGATAGTTCATCATTATCTAAATGGTCACTAGGAATCAAAAATGATTTGATGGCAGATAATTTATTCCAGTTTATTTTATCAAATCAGTAACAGTGAAAGCAAAAGTAAATATACAAGAAAGATTCAAGCAATCAGAGGCAGACTTGGGATCATACTTTTCAAGGAATACTAACAGGAAAAGTGTTAAGTATAAATGCCACCTCACCTCCCACCCAAAAATGTAATTCCCAGAGCTGACTCAGTCTAAAAAAGAATGATGCTGATGCTGAAATAAAACCTTTGGCATGAGCTTAACTTCACCCATATGTTCATTTTAGCAGTCTCATAAGGGCACAATAAAAATCATAGCCTGAATTTACTGCCAAGGACAGTCCTTATGTAACTAAGGATAAATATGCATGCAGAGCCTTCTTCTGACCAACATTATTTATATGAGGATTAGGAAGTGAAGCATGATCGTGTCAGGCTTTTAAAAGGTGCCATTCAAAAGATGCAAGATTACTTTAGTATTGATATCACACAGGTTGTTTCCCTTTGGGTCCTGCTAAGATTCTTGCTTTTAGTTTACAGGACTATCCTCTAAGAGTATTTCTATTGTGCAGTGTTCAATGGATGTGTATAATTGATGCATGAGGTTTCTTCTTCAATTCGACTTCTCTCAAAGCTCTAGAAAGTGTATGCCCGTGTTTTCTTCTTTTTTTCAATGTACTTTTTCAGTGTACAACAAATATTACACATCTAGACAGGATTAGAGCTTTACCTAGATTTAGATACATTTACCTAAATCTAGAATGTGCACCTCATTGTGCTGTGTAGCAGGATAAGTATCGTTTGCTGATCCAAATTCATTGTCAGCTGTAAACAAGTGCCAGACTCTGGCTTACCCAGCTATCCTTGGCATCCCATCAGAAGTGTAATTAACGTATAAGTGGCAATACTAGCACATATGCTCTTGGCAGCCCAACACCATTTTTCCTAGCCAGGAAGCTGCTGGACTCAAACAGAAGGCACAGCCGTTGCTGGAGAGGCACTGTGGGAAAGGGGGCGCAGAAACTGGCAGAAAACCTGGCAGTGTTGAAAACTATGCATCAGGTAAAGAGGCATTGGGAGAGATTTGTCCATGGTAAAGAGCCGAAGCCATATCATGTTCAGATTTAGTCAAAGCGCAAAGATACAATCTGATGCTGGCACAGCTTTTCTAGGATAGACATGTAAAAATATCTGCAAGGAAAGGAGGAGGGAGGCTGGTGTATTTAATCACACAAAGGAATTGGGTTGGGATTTGAGAGGGCTCAGCTCTCCAAGAGCGTGAGAGAGAAACAAACTGCTTTCATTTGCTATTTCATTTGAATTTGGACTTTGGGATCTGCAGAGGTTACATGTGGGACTCAAGGCTTTCATGGCTATAGCGCGATTAATGGTTCTTATGCAAAAGTTGCTTGCTTTTGACCATTACATCTATCTTTGCATCTATGTTCCCAACAAAACATCCACTACCCCCACTTTTCAGGGGTATAATAATAATTCTCTCGTAAGCTTTCCATTTTGCTTTTCATGCCATGTACTCAGATCTGTTAGTTGGCAGCAAGACAACAGAGATCATAAGAGGAAAAGAAAACATTAGCTCATTACATCCTGCCATAATGCTCAAATCAAAACAGGAACATGCTTGTATTATTATAACACCTCCATTTCCAAAGTGAGGGTTCTGTGTGAATTATTCAATCCTTTATTATTGAACCCTTTAGCTATGTGTATTTATTGATCAATTTATATACTTACCCAGTCAACATTATTAGTTCTATTTCTTAGAAATAGAACCATAGACTTTTCTCAATTGCAGCATGGAACAGGCTAGACAGAACCAGGGAGGAAGAAAAGCTGACAGATGACATTCCAGCAAGTCACACATGATTCTTTTATCTATACTCTAAATCAGTTCAAAAATGATATCATCAGAGTTAGATACCACCATTCAACTGTTAAGGAGCCTACAGCATATGAATGGCAATCTTCCCATTCCTAACTCTAACATCCTTACAAATCAATAAATGTCAAGTATCTAGGCCAGCTTTCCCCACATCTAGTATATTCCATATGTTTGGCTCTTTGACTATATAATCTGTGATGTTAGTATTTGAGTTTTAATGCAGGCAGATGGCAAAAGGTTATAGAAAGATGTTCTGAATGTATCCATTTAAACCACATGCATTATTGAATACACATTTTAAAGTGAAAGTGATATTTGTTTATAAGTAAATAGAAATAAAAGCATAAAAACATATGCACATAGAAAAGAAACCAAAAGCAAAATACAAGCATTTAGTTCTATGTGTTAGTACTTGGTGAAATATCAAGCATGTTTAGGGAGAACTACAGTTAGGGTTAGCATTTTTATATTCACATCTGAATTAAAAGTGCAAGTATTTGCATTTATTCCAAATTAATAATTGCCAATGGGGAAAAAAATGAATACACTTTAGGATTGCAGCTAATAAGGTCCAAGGTTGAAAATGGTACTTGACAAATTTGGCTGTTACGTTGCATTTTACCAATCTACTATAATGGCAGTGTATTACAACCATCATAGTAAGCATTTTCACTCTTAATACTGTGATAATATGTACAGAAGTTGTATTATTTGAAGGTATGAATGGACATATATGAAATAACAGTCTACAGAGCTGTAAACTTACATTTGTTTCTATATATACTGAGTCCCTATATGAACTCTAGGATAGCAATGGAGATGGATAACAATGGAGGTGTTTCACATTCTCTCTTTATGACCATCCTTTAGTGAGGACCAGCCAGGGCCAAAGTAAGTTCTGAATTTAGGACCTTCAAACTTGTAAGATTCTCTTATTGTAGCTTTACAATCCTGGATAAGAAGCCTAACCTGAGATACAATACTGAGACCTAGCCAGGCACAGAAAGATGGTATCCCTTTCTGGTTTATTCCCTGCAGTGCTTCAGATTTGTCACCAGCTACAACCTCATGATTGGGACAGGGGAAGTCCTAACTTTGAAAGGAGCATAGGAAAATTTTGAGAGTTGTCAGACATGCCATTCAACAGTTACCTGGGTGTGAGGCCCTACTTGTGAAGCTGGACTTTAAGGATTAGTTCGGAATGCTGCTACTCTACTAGCCTCCTTGCTATGCACCTTCTTCCCTGCCCACTCTTTCTCTAGGTTGGCAGTGAAACTCCCCAGTTTACAATCTCAGGGATTACAACTGCCCTTCCTGGGGTGAACTTGAAGCTATGACTACTATGGCAACCATGGACCTGAATTGGCATATTATGGTCCTAACCCACAGGGTTAAACACTGATGATCACACAGTAGACTTGGCAACATGATGTGGATTTAAGGGAGCATTACCATTAAGGAGACTCCAGCTGGAGAGGTTTCATCCTTGAATCTGGATAGAGTTGCATTGCCTTGGGAGTCTTCCTAGATTCATACCTCCTGCTAGAAGAGGACAATTTTTTTCTTGTGTGTTGGCTGTGCTCATTCCTAGTTGGCGAGGCCCTACTTACAGTTATTCACATCTTAGTCACCTAATGACTGGATTATTGCAGCATACTGCAAACCATCCAGAAACTTCATTTGAAATGGCATGGGCAATTAATGGACACTTCTCATACCTATATAATAACTCCACTCTGTGAGCTGCACTCACT
This sequence comes from Pseudoxyrhopus heterurus, assembly GCA_032468235.1. Classification (NCBI taxonomy): domain Eukaryota; kingdom Metazoa; phylum Chordata; class Lepidosauria; order Squamata; genus Pseudoxyrhopus; species Pseudoxyrhopus heterurus. The sequence goes on along the minus strand of JANHJO010008530.1, from coordinate 26,510 downwards.
CCCATTAGATTTTTTGATGCAATTTAAAGTATTGTCAAAAAATATTTCCCATTTGTTGTTCTAGTAGGAATTATTTCTAACTGTATCTACAGAGACTAGCTTATTCAATATCCTTCCTGGATATTTTTTTCCTTCAGAATTAAAATTCACTCTTTTGAAATCTTGAATTTATGAAATGTATGGCTGGTTCTTCTTTATTCCTCTTTCTCCTTCTCTTCATTCTATGAACTCAAGGAAGACATGATAATTTCTATCCAAAGTTTCAGCTATCTTCACCTTTTCAGCTGATTCATTTATATTTTAGATTCCCTTGTTGCTTCTTCCACCTTCTCACTAATGCAGTTGTCAGCAAGGAATTACTTGTACTTTTGACTCTTGGTAGAATTTGAATTCCAGCAGATGTCAAAGTATTTGAAGTTTCCTATTATTGGTCTGACACAGAAATGTTGCATCCACATTTTATGTTTGTCCAGAATATCTATTCTAAATTCCAATAACAATATTATGTTTGTTTGTCTCTCCTTATATCCTTTCCCAAATGCTTTCAACACAATCCAATTGAAATTTCTGGGTAGGTGTATTTATTACAGTATGTACCTTGGAACACCCTCTCTCTTCCTTTTGAGTCTATGCCTTTTGAGTGAGCTGTAACTTTCCAAAGTTTTTTTGCAATCATCTGTGTCATCTCACCAAGTTTCAGTGATGATGCTGAATGCCTTTTAAACATTGCCCAGTATGGCTATTATGTATTTTATAGTCAGCCAACTGTAGCATATAAAATGGCAGGCTATGCTTTAGTGCCTACACTTGAACCATTTTGTGTGGTTAAATGCTAGACAGCGAGAGATCTGGCATTCCTCAAATTGCAAAGAACCCAAATGTGCGCTGCAAAATAATGGCTGTTATCTTCCATTTTCAGGATGTAGCATCAGTGGAAAATGGTAGATGAAACCCATTAATTTCCTTTTTCTACATATATAATTTATTTTTAACTTTAACACATTCCCTATCCTATTGTCTCTGAACAGTCTTCACCTCTTTAGTGCATTTCACAATCTGTAGTAAAGAGAACAGCAAAAAGTTCCTGATGTGCTTCTGATGCATTTGGCCATACTATCAATAAGCAAAGTGGGGCTTTAGTAAAAAAGCAAATATTGAACTGTTAAGCTTTTCCCAATAGATTTCACTCAGAACAAGTTAAAATACATGGGAATTGTTGGATATTGGTAAGAAACTCAACATGATTTCTTATTGCCGCTCAAGGCTATGTGGTAACACACAGAAAGAGCCCTTGATCACACTCAAAAAGTCATGTTGATTATTTGCTGAAACAGGTTACATTTCCAAAACACCTACACAGGAGAAAAATAAATTTATTTCTGCAGCCTAGCATACAACAAAGAGAAGTGATTAAAGTAAGGATTCTTTATATAAGATTACGTGGATAAAATACAATTCTGTGACTAAGAAACAGCAGGTTAAAACAGGAAGAAACAAATCTTTCAAATAGTCAGGTTACAAGCTATGTTATCTTGAACTCCAAAATCTGGTTTCCTTCCAAAAACCTAATATTACATTCCAGATTTCTACCATTTTGTTGTGGGTTAGCCTAGGTTTCATACCTCGAGAAACTGATCATAATGAATTGAAACCATTTTTTTTGCAATTTATTTTTTGTCAACTCTTTTAGTTGTCTGGCAGAAATAAGCATATCAAGATCATATTCTCAGGCTTATATTAAAGTAAAGTAAAATTTACTTTTTAGTAAAGTTTCCAATAACAAGAGTTGAATATTTTTGAATTCCAGTATGCAAAGCAACAAAAAATGTATATAACGGGGCCAGAGTAACACTTTTTAAATGTAATAAAATCATTACCAGTAGATTGTAAGAGAATATCAAAAGCTCAAGATGCTCATAAATGGAGAAGCAGTGTATTATATTAGTTAAAAAGATATTAATAGATAGCTAGATTGATCTAATTTATATGTCACCCATCTCATTGTATAAGTGACTTACAGTATATGTTTTCAACCCAGAATTTTTTGAACAATTCATTTTCCAAGTATGCTAAGCTATAACTCAGTCATGATGGTAACAAGCTGATGGGCTAAAATATTAGGATTTGGGAAGGCTGACTCTCTCTGTGTGTGTGTGTGCACGCGCGTGCACACACACACACATGTATGTAAAAAATTGGGGCTGGTATTATTTGGAACTTCTGTACAAATCTAGCACTAGGTACTGTGGAAAATGACAGAACATGAGATATCTCTGCTATCATTATTAAGGAGTTCCTGACAACCTGCAAGAGATTTGGATATCACCTTGTTTGGTATGTATATCATTCATGTTACCCTTTTCAACCTGTTAGCCTAAACTAATAATAAAGCTTAAAATTACTTTATTTACTTCATTGTCTCTGAATCCCAAAGAATCAATTGCCTGGGTACCTGATCTCTGCCCTGACCGTTGGCAAAAGAATTACCCCCTATTAGTTATTTTATTGATCGTACATTTTAGTGATACCTTAATAACATGTCATTGTATGTTAAATAAAATAAATGATTTGTTAACTGCTGCTTAATACGAATTTCTTGTGTGTGCACATGCCTTCAAATAATATTTTTGACTCCTGATGACTATTTAGACCAAGGTAGTTTAAGACTTGTGGACTTCAACTCCCAGAATTCCTGAGCTAACATGACTGGAGGAGGAATTCTGAGAGTCGAAGTCCACAAGTCTTAAAGCTGTCAAGTTTGAAGAACCCTGATCTAGACCATGCATATTTTTCAGAAATGGTTTTCTTTTTTCCTTCTTCCTGGAGCTGAAAGAGAGGGACATGCCTAAGAATATCCAACTGGCTTCATACTTAAGGCAAAACTAGAATTCATGGTCTCCCAGTTTCTAGTTTGGTGCCTTAACTACTACCAAAAAATAGTTCAAATTCTTGTTACTTAGATTACTTCTTGTTTATATGTATTACATAGGTCTCACTATATATACTAATTTTGTGGTCTGTCCCACTGAAAGAACATTTTTACAAACTAATACTAAAGTACCTAATAATACTTCAAAAATCATAAGTTATTTTCCAATAACTTTTATAAAAATAAATTTTACAAATAAATATTTTTTCACAAATTAAATTTGGTGGGCTTTTTCCCCAATCTGTACAATACAGAGACTCTCTTCATTGTAGTGATATTTTCTATATACATATAGAAATATATATCACTACAATACACATTGTAGTGATATTTTCTATATACACATAGTCTGCCAGAGAGACCAAAGGTGAAGTATAAAATCTACTGATTTACCAAATACCATTTGCTTGGGTTTGAGCCCCATCACTTAAACACTTTTCTATCTGTTGTCAGATTTTCATATTGTCATATTGTTTAGGTAATTGGATAGAATTTTTAACATACCAGTGTATAATAACAAGGTACAGAAATGTATGTTCTAATTTCATGATCTTAACATGCCAGTCAAAAAAGATAATGGTGCTGACTGTAGTGAATGAGATTGGTTTTGATGATGATGATGATGATAGATGAATGGGTGGGTGGATGGATGGATGGATAGATAGATAGATAGATAGATAGATAGATAGATAGATAGATAGATAGATAGATAATGCTTTTAATGCTTTTTGTTTTTATAATGGTTGACTTTGAATAATTGTTATAAAACACCCTGAATTATATTTCTTTAGAGAGGCAGCCAGGGATAGGCTGCTACCGTTTCGCCCTGGTTCGGGCGAACCTGTAGCTAATTTTATGGCCATTTTATGGCCGATACAGCGATCCAGCAAATCCCACCCCTGGCTGGCCCTGCCCACCCTGCCCCTCCCAGGAGTCCCCACACAGCCCATTTTGGATCTCAGGTAAGTACAGGGCCCGTGTGGAGGCTCGGGGAGGGTGAAAAACAGAGGTTCCAAAAGGCTGGAAACAGGCCCGTTTCCGGCCTCCAGAGGGCCTCCAAAGCCTGGGGAGGCCATTTTCGCCCTCTTGGAGGCTCGAGGAAAGCCTCCAGAGCCCAGAGAGGGCAAAAATGCCCCCCCATGCCGTGGTACAGGAGGGCAAGTAGGCCACCCCCACCATGGCCATGCCCACCCAGCAACCAGGCAGAGAACCAGTTGCTAAAAATTTTGAAGCCCACCCCTGGAGGTAGCCATGCAAGTCTTTTAAATAAATTCTGAAAGATCTATTTTGCCTTTGCTTATACTTGGAATCATCTTTCCTTTTCCCAGTATTGATTGTAAACGTGGAACATTTTTGAATTATGGTATCTCATACTGATTGTTTTCTAATTGTGGTGTTGGAGAAGTCTCTTGAGAATCCTTTGGATTGCAATCAGGTCAAATCAGTCAATCCTAAAGGAAATCAGAGTGTACTTCGGAAGGACAGATACTGAATCTGAAATTCAAATACTTTGGCCACCAAATGAAAAGAGAGCAGACATTGGAAAAGTCCCTGATCTTGGGAAAGATTGAAGGCAAAAGGAGGAAGGGACAGCACAGCAGAGAATGAGATGGTTAGTGTCATTGATGCAATAGTCATGGGTTTGGGTGGACTCTGGGAGACAGTGTAGGACAAGGAGGCCTGGTGTGCTGTGGTCCATGGAGTCATGAAGAGTCAGGCACAACTTAGCGACTGAACAACATTTCACATTCATATACTACATTCCATATGAAACTTAACCATTATTATTCATGCCTTTTCTTCTAACTATTCATAGGGCTCTTCTAGCAGGCAGATGTTTAAATTTGGGGTTACTATATGACATTTTAAACTGCTTGAAGGCACAGAATAGCAGTCGGTACCTACTCAATCTTTATTTTATTTATATATTATTCTGACAACTTGGTTCCTTTCCATTTTACAAGATTTTCATTTGAGGTTGGAAAGATGAGTTTTGCTGAAACACTGTTTGTAAATATAGGAAGGAAGATTCTATGAAGCATTCTATTTGTTATGACTTGCAAATTGTGCATTCTCCTTTAAGTTTCAGCTGCTCTTGTATGTTATAGAATGAACAACTTTACCCTTCTGGGAGACCTTTTTTTTAAGCTGGCAATTTCAACTAATTGCATAAATGACTTTCTGGGCAGTAAATTCATATTTTTAGCAGTTTCTAGGGCAATGTATGTTTACTTTTTTTATTCTTGTTGGCTATCACTTGTAGTTCATTATCATTTCATTTTTCTACTTTACTGTAGTTTTTTTTACAATCTAGAGTATCACTGATTCCTTTTCCCCAATCAGTGATTTTCTTCAGAATGTTCTTATAAACTAACACTTTTGAATCACCTGGGAATAATGTTGATGATCATCTGCTTCTTATCAAAATAATCAAGTAAGTGGATTTTCAGAATCCTGCAAACCTAATATTTCTCTAATAGCGCAGTGATAAAGAGAAGATACTCACACAACCTTTAAAAAAACACACCATTTACCACTCTTTTTTCTATTAAAGATCTTATTGTGTATCTCATTTGTGTTCCATTCATCTACAAAGAGAGGACTTAATTGAAAAAATGGAAAAGGTATGTACTAGTGGCATTGTTTAATGTTTTGATTTTTAAAAAATAGAATAAATATAGCCTGGAGAAAAAAGAGTAAAAGTTAGGGTTTTTTTTCTATTCTCATATTTCAGATAAGATAATACCTGACTTATTTATGCATCATGTGAGTGAAACATATGACATGAAGTACCTTGCATAAAAATATAAGCAGTATCTTGTTAGGTCATCTAGTCCAACAGTCTGTTTTCATAGGGACCATCCAATTGCACAAGGATGCCACTAGTCTCCAAATGGATGGTCTTTAGAGGGAATTATACAGTCATCAAGGCTAATAGCCATTGATCCCCATGACTTCCAGGAATTGGTCCAGCTGGTTTTGAAAGCCAGCCAGTCAAATTGGTAACCAGCACCACGTCTCTTGGTAATGAAATCCAAAGTTGAATCCCCTATTTTGTAAACAAATATTTTCTTTTATCTGTCCCTATTCTTCCAGAATTCAGTTTCATTGAGTGACCTCAGGTTCTAGCATTTTTGGGGAAGGAAAAAAATAGCTTCTTTTTTATGTGCTTTATCCACAGCATGAATAATTTTGTAAACATCAATCACGTCCCTTTCTTATTCACATAGGAGGGCTATATTTAGAAATAGCTAATTAAATGCTTAAAAATATCATGAGTATATTTTTGTGTATAAGATTGGTATAGTATGGAGAGTATATAGAAAAAAGTCACTTTGCCAAGAATTCTGAAAATTCATACAAGAATTTAAAGGAACAACAATAATAACAACAACCAAAAATCATGGAAAAGTCATCAATGTCTCTAATAAGTTTTAAACATAGGCTATATGTTTTACATTAAAGAGCCCTGAAAACTGAACATGAATTACTGGTATAAAGATACCTCCCAAATGTATATATGTGTGTGTTTGTGTCTATGTGAGTATGTATAATATTGAAAAAATACATTATGTAAGGGAATGAAACATGAATGATTAATAACTAGGTAAGAGGACTCTTAAACATACAGTACAATTGAACTATTATTCCTTCTTGCTTGTTGGTCTCAGTCTAGTAAGCAGTTGTGTGATCAGATATATTGCTGCAGAAATTTACTGTTATTTTGAGTATGTTCTATTATTTTATTTTATTGCTTGATCTAATTTTATTTATCCTAATACGGTGTGTTTTCTTTTATAATACTGTTGTATTTTAGTTAAAAAAGAAAACAAAGAAATAGAAATAGATTATTTGCTTCTAAAAAATGGCTTACCTACAAATTAGTGAGTGGTGAAAACCCCAAGAGACATATGCATTGTTTTATGGTAATTTAATGCTAAAGTTAAAAAATTAAAATATGGCCAGAATCAAGTAACTAATAGCTCAGCAAAAACAAATAAATTAAGAAATACAGGCTAAAGCAATCTTCTCTTTGTGTCAGCTATGAAGTCTTGCTAAAGCTCATGGAATGACTGAGATGAAGTTACAGAATAAAAAGCACACAAAATAAAAACATGTTTTTAAAATACAATATTTCCTATTTAAGAAGTAGTTAACTGGACAACATTGCAATCCCATAGGAACAGTGCAATATTTAGAGAGATTTTAACATCTCAAATGTTTTGCTATATGCCCAAGTATAAGAGGGTGGAAAATAACTTATGGTTTAATAAATGAAAACAAATCGATTTTTTCCGATGAAGTTCATTTCCATATTTCCATTAATAAGCTCAATCTGACACTAAACCAGCCTAAAACTACAGAGAGTCATTATTTTATCTGAATTAACTTCTGATTACTAGCCTTTTTTTTTGTTAGTAGTTCAGTTTGAAAATTAATCTCAAGTTATCTGGTGAAATAAAAGTTTAATGAAATTGCATAAATTTCTTGAAAATAAAATGTAGAAGAAAGTTCCAGTAGTAATAGAATAGCTGTGATTAACATAAGAACATAAAAGGGTTATACAATTATGTATTTCCTACCATTGTGAATAAAATACTGGGGGGGGGCTTGTAATGAAACATATAGACATATAACTGTAAGTATTTGATATCTTACAATTTATAAGGATCTTTGTGAGGAGAAATTGGAGTTGAAACAGAAAGAACTGATAACACTGTGATTGGTTAGCTCAGATGCAATAAGCAACTATACTCTGCATATTCACCTTTGATACAGTTTTAGAAAAAAGTGGTCTTATTTGCTGGCATAGTACTTGCACAATAGTACTTGCAGAGTTGCATGCGCAAAAATTAAAAAGCTTGAATCCTTTAACAGCAAAAAGAAGATTAAATTTTCACTGTAGTCTAGACTTTGCTCTTGTGCATGGAGAGAGAGAGAAAGAGAGATATATGAAATCTTCATAAACAGTAACTACTAGTTTCGTAATTACTGTGATGACACAGAGAGAATGTATCATTTCAAACATTAACATTTCCTTTCAAACAATAATTGAAAAGGATAGCAGAGCATAGGCCTAAGAGGTCTTAAAAAGGCCTGTTCCACTTAAGCCTTTTCTTTTTTGGGCCTTAGAACATAGCAGAAATTTTCTTTTGGGAGATACCTAGATTTAAAAGGTAGGAACAATAAAATCTAAAACACAAAAAGCAGAATCTTTTCATCTTGAGGAAAAGGGATTTGTATCCTGAACTCTTTTTATGCATAAATTATTCTCATGGTCATTCCCATCCTTACAAAACAGTGGTTTTTTTTTTTTTTTATAAGATTCCTGTTAATTTTGTAAGCCTGAAGATCAAATGCAAGTTATCATCCCTCCAGACACAGAAAGAAAGTAAATTCTCTGACCTGAAAGCTAAAAAAGTACATGAAGCAGATTGAAGTAGGATACTGTGTTACTTTTTTGACTGGGAGTATTCTGAGTGATTACTTTTCTTTAATGGAAAAAGATCAATACTAATTAGCAGGAAATTACATTGTTGCATAGAGGTTGTACAGAGCAGCCCATTATATGCAAACACACAGAGGGGTGTGTGTCGGGGGGGAGGGGGTTCACTCTGAAAAGAAAAGGAAGAAGCTATATCTAGATGAGCTAAGGTTGTGTTAGGCTCAAGTCCAGAGTTGACACAATGAAGTCCATCTGAGTTTAATCTTTTATTTGCTTATATCTAATGGATAGATATAGCCTGACAGATTCTAGGGTACGGCTACCCCGAACCTCTTCCCATCTCCCCCATCCAGTTTGGAATTGTGTACTCTCTTAATCTGGGCCTCTCTCTGGAAAAGCTTTATGTTGCCAAAACTCTCCCCAACTGATTCTGCAGGGGCATTACAGGTCGAATTGGAGGCTGCCAAGAGACAAGCATATCACCCTAAGTGTGAATAAATGAACAAATAAATATATGTTTATAAGCATAGAATGAAGTATGACGGACACTCCAAATTAGGTTAGCAGAAGGATAAGAGCCAGCATTTCAACCTGTGTAAATATAGTGAGTGTTGGAAGCCGGTTTCTTGGACCCTGCTGACAACAGTCCCACTCCCAACTGGGCTCTTCCTTGCAGTTATTTTAATTCCTTAAACCAATCTGATGAAATGAGGCTGGTTTACTATATTTGGACTGCAGCACTCCAGATACGGTTGGATGGCAGGAAAGGATTTGGGTTATCTGTATCTCTTTGCTGCAAAAACTGAGCTTGGTTACCCAAAATAATACAAAACTGGCATAAACTTCTTGCGTAGATTCAGATTCTGAATGAAAAGAGCAACACTGAATTTTAGGTGTCTGCCCTAATCATAGACATACGTGACTTGGATTTGTTGGAAGAAGTTCAAAACTTCTGCAAAATGTTGACATAGGTTTTTTGGGAGGAAACAATGCTTGTAATTTTATCCCTAACCACAGCCATTTATAATATTAAAGAAATTGATCGCTGCTATTTAGAATTGCATGTGGAAATGAATTTTGATCAACTAGAATGAATGCAGCACTTTGCTTCAGCTAACATCCTAGCAACAGTATTCAACTAGCTGAGGTTTTTTTTTTTAATGTTTTGTGGAATAATTTATTAAAGTTGAGAGATGACTGAATACATACAGAACTCTAGCTAGATACACCTATACCATCAACAGCAACTGGCCCAGGTTTGGTTAAAGCTTCATTGACCACAGAATATCTGGTCACAAGATTTCTAAGTTAACATTCTATTCTCAGGCAAGTAAAATTTCTGGAAAATAACAACTTAGTCTTGTCTGGATTTAATTTAAACTTGTTGATCTTCATCATGCTCCTTGAACACTGATTTAGGAGCACCATAGATTCTCCAGGCTATGATAAAATGGCCAAAAGAGATAAAAACTACCAACATATCCTAATCCTATTCTTTTATACAAATGCCAGAGAGCTTAGGGAGCAAATCAAACCTGATAGAACTGTTACCCTTGAGAGTAGCAGAGTAGCATGTCTTCCTCTGAAACCTATCCACAAGATAGGATAGAAATCACTGAGAAACTTTGTTATTAAACCCTTAAAATTTAATAACAAAAAATCAACAAGAATATGAATTAAAGTAAAAAGAACTAGAGGTCCAGTAGAAACCAGAATTGTATGTACTCCCTGTGTTTCTTTTAATGAAGTTCATCGGTTTGAACAACTAACACTGCTTTAACCCCCAAAACAGATTTCTGGCCAGGTTGAAATGAACAAAATAAACATTTTTTTTAATAAAAATTGCTTAGACTTTTCTCATCATGCACTAAAACTCTCCCCACATAACCTCCCCATTACCAAATAGTGGTATGTTATTGACCTTTAATTATTCAACATAGGAAAAACAAGAGTTTACTCTTTAGGAGAACACACCCTTTTGCCATTTTAATGGCAGATTGAGTTGAACTCTCATATAAAGGTTTACAATTGTTACCATGCAGTCAGTCAATCCATTGCTGGGTGCTTTTATAATCTTGGATAAATAAAGGTGAAATGTTTGACAGGCTGATTGATCAAAATCATACCTACATTCTTAGTTCAATCCATATATTTTGTTTTTCTTGTGCTGATCTAAAATATTGCATGTAATCTTGTAGACAATTTATATTATCTTATGTACAACTGATTTGTTAAAAATCAAAAATAACAGATATTCTTTTTATCTTATTGTTTCCTTCTCTCCTTCTTTCAATAATACTGTAAAAAAAAACCTTTTCGGGCAAAGAAAAATAGTAACTAATTAGATTTTCAGGACAAATTAGACATTTCAAAGGAACAATCACCTTCTTTAGAAACAGATGTTCCCTTTGGAAACATCCCAGAAAAAAAATTGAGTGCAAGACATTCAAGTAATTAAATACGCAGTTTCGTCTAAGTAATCAAATAAGTTTTTTTTCCTGTTTAATAGCATACTTTTCTTCTAGAAAAAGCAGTAGTTTGTTGTTCTAGGAAAAGCCATACTTTGTTGTTCTAGAAAAAGCACCACCGGAAAAAGTAAATCAGGGATAAAAATAAAAATCTAAAGAGCTAATAGCCATTTAAAAAAGCAGACTTAAACAGTAGTGTAGAAAAATACTTGATAATTAATCAACTAGTTAATTAATGACTGATGAGCAGAAATGAATTGAACTGTTTTGTTACGTTGGAGTATTTCTGTGAACTTTTAATTAAGCAATAGTAGGCTTGTTTTGTTAGTACTGAATACAATATTGATTCTCTTGAAGCTAATTGATGGAGTAGATCTTCAGTGAAATACAGTACCTGCAGTCAAATATTTTGTAATGTCTTTGTTGTGGAATGGGTTATAGGAAGTAGGATAGTCAACTAACAAAATAGTGTAAGTATTTAGTTTCTACTGCAACTTGCTACTAATTTCACTGTAATCCATACATTACAGTGAAATTTACATATACTGATTAAGCAATGTGTTCAAATGCATATGATTCCTGTTTGATCTATTAGAAGTAATTGTGTTTGCACATGTTTCTATATGTATTTTCATACAGGAACTTCAGTATGTTTACTGACATAGATGGAATCATGTGAATCCTTTTTAATTGCCTACATACATTTTGAGGATGAAATAAAATATACCATCATGAGAGGATACTGTTTATATACAGTGAAAACTTAATTAGAGCAATATTGAACACTGCAAATTAAGTTGCTTGGTTTTTTTTTCTATCCAGAAAATTCAACTGGCATTCAAGAACCTACCACCCATTTTGATTAGCACTTGCCAAGTCCCAGAGGAATCAGCTTGGTTCATTAGAACCTATGTAACTGACCCCAGAAGACTGAATATTTAAAATGGTGTATATTTTTCCCCAGTACTAAAGTGTGCCCTATGACGGTACTAGGAACATATCTGTTTCATTTATAATTTTTAGCTGTATAAATCCTCACTATAATTTCAAGGTTAAACTCTTTTGCTGTCAAATAGTCTCTTTTGCTTATGGACAGGATATTTCTAATTTCTGGAGTGAGATTTTATGCTGGAAAAATGCAACTATATCCAAAGATATTCTACAATCATTTATGCTAATATAACCATGACTATATGTTTCTTTAGTGATGAAGTCAGCCCTGGTTTTACCTCCAGCATTTTCGAATAGTATTGTAAAACCACTTGCTTTAAATTCTGGAGAACTGTTATTTGTCATTGACAATACTAGGGAAAAGGGATTAGTGATTGGGTTTGATATAAGAGTATTCTCTGTCAATAAAATCTGACCATTATAATACTGTATGACTTATAGATTTTTTTTTCATACCCCTTTGGGACAATGTCAGCAATAATACTTATTTCTATTCACTGTCTTTTTTATTATAAGTTTTATAAAATTCACATCTCAAATGTAAAAAAACCCATGATATTTCTAGAATCAAATTAATTTAAAATATTTGTTGACAAGAATCTCTATTCATGTAGGGGGGAAATAAACATGGTACTGATACTAAGCTTTCCACTGTTTATGTTAAGTAAAGCCCGTGATATCCTATTTTCTACTCAGTAGGAATATTCCAAACTTATGATTACCCCTGGAAATGATATTCTTGCTTTGCAAACAACAGTGAAACCCCATTGATTCATTATCCTGTTGCTTTAACATGCCTAGGAACCTAGGAAACTGTCTGACAACTGTTATCATAACAACTGTTATCATAATATATGTATGTATGTATGTATGTATGTATGTATGTATGTATGTATGTATGTATGTGAAAAATTGCACTGTGATTATTGCAAAAATATGATGAAAGGTCAGGGTTGCTTCAGCCTTCCAAGGGCCTTGGTGGCTCAGAGGCTGAATGCTGTACTTTGTAATTAAGTATTCAGTTCCCAGCTGCCTGCAATTTAGCTGTTCGAATCCCACCAGGCTCAAGATCCACTCAGCCTTCCATCCTTCCGAGGTAGGTAAAATGAGTATTCAGATTGTTGGAGGCAATATGCTGACATTGTAAACCACTTAGAGAGGGTTACAAGCCCTGATAGGCGGTATAT
>JANHJO010008529.1:29745-42010 GCA_032468235.1 Pseudoxyrhopus heterurus | reverse complement strand
ACATACATACATACATACATACATACATACATACATACATACAAAAACCAACTGAACTGATTCACTGGACCCGCCTACCCTTAACAACCGGTTCGGGCAAACTGGTCCGAACCGGTGGAAACCCAACCCTGGGTGTGATATTTATTGATCTTCACATTCAGGGATGGATTTATGTATGCATACAGAGTCAGCTACTGAAGTGCATAAATGTACGTTCCAAGGATGTGCAAAGTTTACCAATTAAACAATTAAACTTCTACGGAACACAACTCTTGTATTTAACCTAGCTTGCCTGTTATAGTTCAACATGGCAGGTGTATTTGCACTGCAAACTAAAACTTGGTTAGAATGTTTGTACTTAAAATGTTGCATGGACATTTTGGTTCAGTGTATTGTGCAAACTCCTGAAAGGGGGTAATTCAGCAAAGGTGAAATATGTGAATGCAGCCTATCTGTTTCCCTAGTTCTGTCTTTGTACTGTTGTGCTGAGTTACTTCCTGGTAGCTGTTTTCCGATTATCTGCCCTATTAGTTCTTCTACAAAGTTCCATGTCAGTATAATAAGTAGCAGATGCAGTTGCTACAGTACAGTGGTTTGTTTATTTATTTAAGAGACTTACATGGCTACCCTTCTTATGAGCCATAATTCTGGGTAACAGCAGAGTTATCATAGCAACAGAAAAAAAATCCCAATAAAAATCAATATTTGAAGTAAAGAACAATTCCAGGTGCCTTAGATCAACAGACATCTGTGCAGAAAAAAATAGCTACTGGTCTATAGCCTTACCTTATCCCAATGCCTGCGGGAAGAGCCTGCTTTTGAATGGAGACCCAGTAAGCTTTCCTATTCACCTCCCTATGATTGGCACTCTATTACATGTGGATAGCACATGTATTTTTTACTTTTCCATCAAAGGGGGGAACCAATGTAGTCAAGAATCCCTCTGCCATTGGACCATGTACACAGCTGTGTCCCACAGAAGAACGGAAGACAATGTAATTGCTCCATTGTGCTAGCAGTGCAATGGTGGGGTGTGAGAAGGAAAGCAATTTTGCTATTTAGTTGAATTATACTGTGCATTGAAAATGATTAAAACCTATAAGATTCATTATCTTTGCAATAGTATAAATTATTCATTATCCAGTTTAATTAGCTTTGCAACAATGATATTATTATCTTTACAAAAATCACCACATGTGCCCCATTTGCCCTGCATCTGCTAATAACAGGCAGTGATTATGCTAGACAATAGGGTGCAATTCACATCCCACTGATACTAATTATAGAGCTCCCATACATCTCAATGGACCTGGACAGTACCCAACACTGACAAGCACTGTCTTTTTTAAAAGACAGAAGTTCTTAATGCAGGCAGTTTAATGCCAGTTTTATAAAACTGTAACAAGATGAACATTTCAGTGGTGTAAAAACTGCAGGTAACACAACCCCTGCTATTGGTTTATTATCTTGTATCATGCCACTATCAGTTGCTAAAGATTAAAAGAGGTTTGGTTCTATATTCTGCATTTAGGCAGGAACAACCCATGACTGTGCTGTTACCATCCAGTTCTAGTCAATGATGATTTAAACAAGCTTATTTTAACAACAGAAGTCTGTAATTATCTTGGTTTCAATAAATTTCGAGTAAAATAGAAATGTTAAAAAAAGAAATACCCAAGCACATGGAAGCATCATAAAAGGACGCAGAAAACTGTTGTTTCATTCTCCAATATTTATATGGTACTTTGGGCTCAAATATTTTCAGAATTTGAAAAATATCAACATCTACTATATTGTCTTTTTAAATTAGTGAAAATGAAGAAGGGAAAATTAATTTGTTATAAAAGGTTGGATAAATTCATATCCTATATTTTTTTATAAAAAGCAAATTCTCCATGCCTTAAGAAAAGAACATTTCAGGGTGAGATTGGGGCAGCTTTTCTTCAATAATAGCAGATATATACCTTACATATTGCAAAATGTCATGTAGGTTTAACTGATTACTTTCAGACTTCGCAGCACATTTCTAAAGGCTTCAGGGTGGGTGGGTGGCAGGGATAGGTTTCAGCTGGTCTAACAACTGGTTCGCTTGGCATGCGCATGCACCAAACATGCACTGTGCATGCGTGTTCCATTCACAAACAGCTGATGGGCAAAAGAGCTGATTGGGGGCAATTTTGCTACAGCACCAATCAGCTGGGCTTCAAAAACGCCTTGAATAAAGCACCGAATAGCGCAGGGGCAGACAGGCCCAGCTCCTAAATGGAAGAACTGGTTCACCCGACCCAGCCAGAAGGGAACAACCGGTTTGCCCGAACTGGGCCGAACTGGTAGAAAACCACCCCTGGTGGGTGGTGGCAGTAAAGAAGATAAAAGATTTTAGTTTTCTTCTTCCCTTCTGGAAACTTTTTAGCCAGGCTAAAATCCTAAATAGGATTCTTTGAGATGTCCTGACTGCTTGATTTGTGGAGTCAATTTAGCCACCTCAATAAGCTTCATCAACTTCACCAAACCATTTCTCCATTGTGGGTAGTGCTATATCTTTCCATCTTTGTGCATACAATAGTCACACTGCAAGTATGATACATAAAAACAATGTTCCATGACTTCTTTCCAACTGTTTGTCCATCAATCCTAAAAGGAAAAACATATGTGTCAATTGTATACTAATCTTTAAAATCCTCTGAAATGTGTGTATGGGTAGTCCTTGACTAATGTCCATAATGGAAAATGCCCATTATGTTTGTAAGTCATGATGTTTGTAAAGCAGCTCACCATGTGACCAGACCCGTTTTTATGTCCTCTTTTTGGTGGTCAATAAGCAGTCATTCTGTTCGTTAGGTGAATGTCATGATTGTTAAGCGAATCCAATGTTTGCTATGAGGTGTTTTTGTTGAAAACTGGAAGTAAATGCTGGTTTTTGGCAAAAACATCTTAAATCATGGCCATATGTCTGCCGGATGCTGCAAACAGTTGTAAAGGCGAGCCAATTGCTGAGCGCTCAAAATGTGGTCATATTGCCATGGAAACCTTGGAACTGGGCCATAAGTACCTTTAGGTGTTGAGTTTGTTGGAACTTTGAACAATCACTAAGCAACTCGTCATAATTTGAGTACTTTTTGCATTTGAATCAAAAATTTTCTAACTTTTTTACACATCCACCAAACATGATAAAATGTCCACCAAACATGATAAAACTTGATATTCACATTTCCAACATAAATTCAAGTGCCATTATACATTGTAGACAATTTCTCTGGTGACATATAGCAATAATATAATGCAGACAATTTTTGAAAAACCAGATTGATGCAGAACTCACCAAACCAAATTTAAGCTGGGAGAGTTGTTGTTGCTTCTAAAACATTTACATATTGTCTGGATGCATGTAACTCATTAAGCTTAAATATGCTTGTGTTTTATGCTTTATTATATATCAAGGTTGATTATTGAAACAGCTAGATATTCCAGAAAGTGAAATTAAACAGGCCATAGGAAACCATGGCTAAAAGCTACGCTACAGAAGTTCATAAAATACCAGATGATCTGTTGAAAATCTTAAGGAAACTCTTGCAGAAGGTGAAGGTTGTTCTATTGTTTAACGTGAAAAAAATACCTTAAAATAATGTGAAAATGCAATGCCAACCCAAAGCAAATAACCAGAGATGAAGCTGAAGAAAGATTGAGCAGACATTATTTTTCTACACTCTGAGCCCATTTCTTAGGAATAGTAACTGTAGCAGTGAAATAAGGAGATATCTGCTAGTTGTGGAAATCACTATGACATATTTTGACATGATGTGGATGTGCAGACATCACATTGACAACAAAGGTACATATTGTCAGACCATGGTTTCCCCAGTTGTAACATATGGCTATAAATATTGATTCCTTTGGATTGTAGTGTTAGAGAAGATTGTTGATAATACCCAAAAGAAGAACAAAATATTCAATCGTAGATAAAATAAAAGAAGGCTACTTATTAACAGTACTAATCAGGAAGCTCCCTTTTTATGACCCTGTAATCCCTTAATTCAGGGTAGAATTAGGGTGACTGGATGGAGCTGAGCATTTACTGGCCGGATGCCCTTCCTGATGCCATGGGGAGTTCACAGCAGATATTTTTTTCTTTGCACCCTAGGAGAGAGCAAGAATTAATGGAAAATGCCTTGAAATATCAAAGGTTATTAAAAGGAACAAGGAACATACTACTGCAACACAATTTAAAGAAGCAGCTTCTGACAGATAGTCCTGGCAAAATTATTTCCATTGGGCTACAGAATTAAAAGCAATTGAAAAAGAGATCAACAGTTGTGCATTGAGGCTTCATGGTTTATCAATCATAATTTATAGGGTTATAAATTATGGCTAAGCTAATAGTGAGTTAATGTGTTGTGTGAAGATAGACATAAGGAAAGTATGCAGTGAGAAAAACAAACCTTGAACATATGAAGCCAGTTTAGTATTCTGTTCAGATTTTAGCATTCATAAGCCTGATCGGATAGGGAACAAAGCGGGAGATCCAAGGTCAAATCATCAGAAATCCTCTGATGAGCTCAAGCAAAGATGAGCTGGGTAGTCCAAGATCACAAAGTATGCAGTCTATGCAAAGGGGGGTGACAAAATCAGAATCAGATGGTATATTGAGAAAAAGTATTGAGGACTGGGTAGTTCAAGTTAAAAACAATTGGTGCTAGGGAAGTTAAAGATACTAAATCAAACAACAGATTATTAACCCACAAAAGAGATTTAAAAGAGTTTGACGAGTTTTATTCTTGAAACTTAGGCAAAGAAGACAGTTCAGCTTTTGGGTACTTTGCTATTTAAGGAGGTCTCTGGTTTTTGCAGGAGAAGATTGGAACAACATGTGGAAGATTCTGTCCTTAACACATGGAATTTATCTGCTGAAATAACTTGGTGCTGACTCCCAGCAGACAGTCAATTGATTAAAATATGAATGTAATTCTATATTTACTGCATTTGAGGGTTTCAGATATTAAAATAACAGGATGTAGGTTGCTCAGTTCAAGCAGGACAGAAGCATCATTTTCTGATCAAATTCAGGCAGCCAAATATTTTATACTATCATACTCTATAAATCAGAAGATTTTTGAGGATCAGTTGAAAGCCAACAATTTAAAGGAGCTGAATGGATCTCCTAGGAAGAGTTTGCAAAAGGCTTCTCTTTTGCTCAGATGTTGGTGAATCATGGACAAAATCTATCATAGAAATTTGAATACATGTGAAGGCTAATATTGCAAAATATATTTAGGGCTTTATGATTGTAATCTGGTGCATACTTTTTTGGAAAAAAAATCCTACTGAACATCTTTGAATTTATTTCTGAGTAGACCTGGAAGGAATTTTTTATAGGCCCCAGTAAGAAGAAAGATGGAAGAAGAAAGGTGTTGAAAGGAAGAAGACAGAAAGGAGAGAGGCGAATTGAGAGCCAGTTGTCTTTAAGCTGAGTCAGTGTGAGGGATGTGCAGTTATGGACCTAGGGTGACTGGCTCTGGAGCATTGTCAGGTGTCTGAAAGACTATGGAAAAAAATATAAGAAAACTTGGTTGATAAGAGAAAAAGGAGAACATATTTTAGAGATGGAGAAACGTTCACCAAGCCTTTCCAAGAAAAATGAGATGGATAATTCTGTGCCTGTCTCCAATTCCAGCAAACTATCTCACTTTTGGGCCAGA
The DNA here is from genome assembly GCA_032468235.1 of Pseudoxyrhopus heterurus. Taxonomy (NCBI): domain Eukaryota; kingdom Metazoa; phylum Chordata; class Lepidosauria; order Squamata; genus Pseudoxyrhopus; species Pseudoxyrhopus heterurus. Next base: position 36,314 of record JANHJO010008529.1, on the reverse strand, counting down.
TGGCCCTTATTGCTAGAGAACTTGGGCTTGGACTACTGTTGGTATATACAAGCATAATTAGATCAGTTCATCCATAATCAATAAACAAATAGATCTGGCATGAGTTATTGAACCAGATTGGATGAGTACAAAGGTGTTGCCTTTCTGGCAACATCTTTCTTGGGTTATGAGGTTCCATCAGAATGATCTTAAAGAGATCATTTAAGATTTAAGATTAAGAGTGATCTTAAAGTAGGGGTGATGGTGGTGATTTTCCAGGAAATTATTATGGTTATTGGGGCCATGTTTCTGACATGATAGGCAGTGAATGTCTCTATCTGAGGTTGGGCTACAGGGACAGGTTGTCCATATACTACTCTTTTGCTAATGTATACCAGGATCTTTTCCTGAGATTTTTGATCTGATTACAGGGCTAATAACAACCAGGCCTGCTTATTCCATGCTTTGGAAGTTTTCAGGAAAGTTCAGGAATTCACATCTACCATGATGACCATTGGCTTGATCTGATCTTTTTACATTAAAGCAATTGGTAGGTGAACCACCGTATGAATCCTGATAGGAATTTTTCAGCAATCTAGCCACTAGTTCCATTAAGCACAAGATCAAACTCAAATGTGAAAATGACTAGAATATTTTAAATCTAAGTTAACTTTCATCCATTCATTTCAAAGTGGGGATATCTTTGATTTATTAAGGAGTTTTGACAGATGAAGCAACACAAAAGAGACTTGGAGCATATGCAGACTCCCCCTCCCCCCGGAAGTGAACTGGATTGGTCATTGATAAGTGCTCACATTATTTATAATCCACAATGTAGTAATGCAGTCAGCACACTTCTCTGCCCTTATGGTGTCAGCCACATCATTCAACCTACTCTTCAGAGACAAATCTATCAGAAACGCTACGTAAGTGCTATTATGACAATGTGCAAGTCTTGTTCATAAAATTGTTCATTTTCTATATTCTTGATTTTTCAAAGACCAGATCTGAAAAGATGAGTGGGATAATGTCATGAGAATCCCAACCTGGTACAGACTGAGGGAAAAAACTGTGATAACAAGTGGGAAATTAAAGGCCATAGTACAGGTAGTCCTTGACTTACAACAGTTCAATTAATGATTCTTTGAAGTTACAATGGCACTGAAAACAGTGACTTATAAACATTTTTCATATTTATGACTGTTGTAGAATCCCCATGGTCACATGATTTACATTCCATGGTTGACAACTGACTCACATTTATGACAGTTGCAGTGTCCCGTAGTTGTGTGATCACCTGTTGCAACCTCCTGATGAGCAAAGTCAATGGGGGAACCAGATTCACTTAACTACCATGTTACTAATTTAACAGTGGCAGTGATTCACTTAACAAATGTTGCAAGAAAGTTGTAAAATAGGGCAAAACTCACTTAACAAATTTCTCACTTAGCAACATAACTTTTGGGCTCAGTTGTAGTCATATGTTAAGGACTACCTGTAATATAACCTGCATATTCTTTGGTATTATCTGTAACCCAGAGAGAAGTAGTTTTCACAATTGTGCAGTAACAGCTAAATCAGTTGTAGCATATCAATTTCAGGCCATGATCAGAAAATTTGCGTCACTGGAACACAAATAATATATTGCCCAATTTGGCAGATGTTCAAAATTCAAATTATAAAATGTTTATGATAGCACATCCTCATCCATTTCTGACACTTAATCTTGGAAAGTAAGTGAAAATGGCATAGCTAGATCTAAATTTATCTATTTTCCCTTTATTTTCCCCTCCTCGTTTTTTCTTTCACAGAAGTGTTGGTGGTAATGGTGTCAGTCTCATCAACTATAAGTGATCTTGACTTTGAAGAGCTCGACTGGAGCTATTTAAATGAAAGAATAAACTTTCTGAGATGGCAAGAAGTTTTTCACTAGCTCTTTCTCTTGCTTTTCTTGGTATGACCTCTCTCTGCCCTAATCTGATGCTTTTTGTATAATGTGCTTTTTGGAGTCTATTAAAATACGTTTCCTTAATCTTGTGGGTTCTGCGCTGAGTGATATATTTGGAAAGGAAACTTGAATTCTATCACTATTTATGTAATGTTACTATTGCATTTAATAACAAAAAAGAAAAATTATATTAAATTAATCATAATCGTACTGGAAATTACCTATATCACATACCTACCACTCAGTGGATAGGAAGCAAATCAATATTTTAGAGCTGAGTTAAATATACAGAATAGATTGGTATCTGAACTAGAAAAATGGAAGTTGGCAGTTTACTCAGATAGATATTAGAGATGGAGTCATTTCTGCTCATTCCATTATATGTCTAGGGATTTCATAGGTCCAGTTTGTTTTCTGTTCGAATCTAACTGAAAGAACAACTCTCTTCATGCATATGATGTTCACACTTGGTTCATGCAGGCCCTATTGCTTCTGACTGGTTTCTTCATTCATCTCTGAGCTCATCACAACATATTTTGCTTGATAGTTCTATGAAACAATTTAGCTTGGGGAAATCACAACAGGAACCTAGTGTTAAGGTTGCCTCTCTGCAAACCTTATCTTGTATCTCTGAATTTTGGTTATGCAGCTCACACTTTTTTTTAATCCAAGGCTCTCTGAGCATACAGCTCCGTAACTAAGAAGCCAAATATTCATTCTTTCCTCTGACTCTTTTTTTTTTTCATAGTGAAAACTACAAGAAGCATAATAGAAAATAGCTGAAAGGTCAAAGTATAAAACATTGGATTCATAACAAGACAGCACACACACACACACACATCCTGCACAAGTTTTGTTGAATCAGGTCCAAATGTCACTTACGATATTCATAGATGAATGCTGCAGGTATCGAGCTCAGATACTCCATTCCTTGCTTTACTGCAGTGCGCGGCAGCTTTGTTGCTTGACCTTAAAACTGCCGCTTGATCTTTTCCCCACTGATCCTGCTACAAGCTTTTCTTCCTACACCTGTCTCTGTCTGGACTGCCCTTTTTCGAAATAACCTCCACCTGCCTCTTTGGGTAGTAAACTCATCCTTGTATTTTAGCAAATCTGTCAGTTGACCTACTTGCCTGGAAAAAATCCAGTTCTTTCTCCAGGGCCTTCTCTCCATCTGTGAGGATCTGACCCAACCGAGAGCAATGGAGCCTTTTCATCAATGGCAAGCAATGTGACATTTCACTTGTTATCCCTTGCAAGCGTTAGATGAATGTACAAGAAGCCGGTGACCACATTTAGTGACTGCAGATGGAGAGTCTAAGGGATGTTAATGTGCGGAGATCAATAGGACATGATTGATTTAAAAAGCAGCATCCAGGGAGTATTTAGGTTACTCATCATGAAGATAAGCACAGGTGCACTTTTTAGTGTAAAGTGATAAATGAAATGTATGTGTTGTGAAATTATGCTGAAGCCAAACCTCTTCCAAGTGACTTTTCCAAGAAAGGTGAGAGGAAGCTGAGCACTGAGTTGGTGCTGTACCAAAAAAACAGGTGGCCCATTTGGTATAAGGATCTGAATTAATAACAGTTTTGCTGTATTAATTAAATACAAGGATATCATAACAGAAAACACTCTGGGGCTGAATGGTTCAGCAAAATTGGCAGCTACAGAAAGTCATCTGAAGAGCTTGGGTTTTTTTTCCTCCTCTGAGATGAAATTTTTTAGTCTTGTGTCTATAGATGGGAAATCAGCCTTACTTTATATCTATGCCATTTTTGGTATGATTTTCTCTCCACATTCATTTGATCCTGATTCTATAATAATCTGCAATTATGGAAATGCATTTAAAATGAATACTACATGAATATTTTACAGTATATTCTTTTCCCCAAATCTGCTTTTCCGATTCTTTGATGCTTCTGAGGCAAAGAATGGGTTGGGCAAATTGAAAGTGCAACAAATGGCAGATAACTTAAGTTCCAAATCATGCATTAATCCAGAACGTATAAATACATTTTTTTGAGTGTCCTAAGCTGCATTAGAGTGAACATTTAAAAAAACTTCAATTAATCAGAGGCAACCAGAAACTGTGACACGTAGTCAGGTATACCCCTTCAAAAAATATTATTCTTCTAGGAAGGAGTATCTAACACGAATGGAAAGAAATGTTTTAAAACATAGTCCAAAGAACACAGCCATAACATTAATGAAATTTGCTATTAGGATCCCAAGACAATCAGTTTGGAACTGCATTGAACAACTTGATTTCCTCCTCTAAAGATATCACAAGCTTATTTTCTCAAACTGGTGCCCTCCAGCAGTGATAGACTTCATGTCTTATAACCTCTTACTATTAGAGATGTTCTTCCTGAGAGTAATGGAATTTTAGTTCCAAATTACTGGGGGACACCAGTTTGGGAATTGTTTTCTAGTGCTAGGGAGAAAAATTCTGCAGCATTTTTAAAAGCAGTTGCCATTCAACTTGATGAATTTTAGAGATTTTTCAAGAAGAAGACAATTTGGAGATATTATCACAAGGAAAGTTATATCAATTACTGACTCACTAGATGCCCCAGGTAAGCGCTTCTCTGCTCTGCAGTCTCTCTTACTTTCTATATCTCAATACATTCCAAGAGGTGACATCAAGAAGGAATTACTGCCATGTCTTTTATAATAGTGGTATAATTGTCACTATAAGAGAGTCACTATATGGGAGAGACTCTGTTTTTGAAAATGGGCTCACAGGATCAGCTGGGATTGTTGCTAGTCTACTGGCCTCCCTGCTGCATAGCAACTTCCCTGACTAAATTGTTCGAGGCCATCTCAGGGATGTCATTGGAGTTTCCCAAATTTATGGTTCTGGATGACTTCAATCTGCCTTTTCTGAATTTGGCCTCAGAAGTAGCTTAGGAATTCATGATCTCCATGATGGTCATGGGCCTATCAAAGATTATCACAAGTCCAGTTTGGAACAACGATCATATGCCAGATCTGATATTCTTATCAGAGCAATGTCAACATGATATGGTGGGGAATCTAACATTATACTCCTTGTCATGCTCAGATCATACCCTGATATCTCTGAGAATCTCTTACACTACCACCCTTCTCAGGGAAATTGGGACAGAGCCAACTTTGGTTGTACTCATTGACAATCTCTGGCAGGAGAAGGGTGGGGGTAGTGCAACCATTCTTGCTCTCCTTGACCTCTCAGCAGACTTCAGTAACATTGACCATGATATCCTTTTGGCCTGGCTACATGAATTGGGGCAGAGCGGCACAGTTTTACACTTGTTCAGCTCCTTGTTCCAGGTCCCAGTCGGTGTTGATAGCCAACTTCTCACTTCTGGTGTCCTGCAAGGCTCAGTACTCTTTTGTCTTCTATTTAGTATCTACATGAATCCACTGAGATCATCCACGGGTATACTAATGATATCCAGCTCCACAACTCCACATTTGGTGACTGAGTGATGCTGTCTCTACCATCTCACAGTTCCTGGAGGCTGTAGGGACCTTATTGGGGACAACACAACATGCATTGTCTGAATCCTAGGAAGACCGAATGGCTTCTGGATTTCTTAAGTAATGTAGTTGGCAAGATGGGAGTAGTGGACAAATTTGGAATAATGGCAGCTATGGTATAAAATATCTGAATGATAAACATAGAGATAATGAAGTATCTTATAATATTCAACACATACAAAATCTTATATCAACTTTGTTCAAGAGCACATGAAATAGCTAAAGTAAATTACTTTCTTTGTTTTTCTCTGGATAGCATCACAATAAATCCTTTGTAGACCTTCAAATGCTATTTGAATGGTTAGACTAGCTTTATGGTCTTCTTGAAAACAGTAAAATAGGTACTATCTCAAACTGATCAGCATGGGTTTAAGAAAATGTAGTTCATAGCGTGTGCATTATATTTCAATGCAAAAATTGCTTTCCACGCTTCTCTTCATCGGATGGTAGTCAGCATCCTATTTTATGCCTATAGAAGTTTTACAGCATTATAAGACTTAGGGCAACTTTATTTCAGAGTCATATTTAGAACAAATATTGGAAATGATTGGATTTATGAGATAATGGTAATCAAGGCAAAAGCCACACAAGCATTTATTTAAGCATTCTTTAATTAAATTAGGTCTTTAAAACTGGAATTAGGAGAAAGAGGAAGAGCTGCAGATGATTGAGAAATAGGCAGGCAGACAGACTCACTTAAATTTAGGGTCAAATTGGCTATTTATTGAGACATTACTCAGAAGATTTTAATGAATATCAAATAGAAATAAAAATGCACTACTCTTTCACAGGCAACAAGTAAGAGGCTCACTAAATTGTTGAGGTGGAAGCTATTGCTTGGCAAGCATTACAATTGTCAATTCATGTGTTCTTGAAGAAAAAAATAATCTCCTTATCATTACCATGGTGACATTTAGTCTGGTTTTATGCAGGCATTAGAAGTCTACCTATTTTGTAGTAACTGAGGCTGACCCAGTCAATCCCAGTCTTTCAGAAATCATGTACCTGTTCTCTCTCTCTCATCCTCTCTCTCTCTCATCCTCTCTCTCTCTCTCTCTCTCTCTCTCTGTCTCTCTCTCTCTCTCTCTCTCTCTCTCTCTCTCTCTCTCTCTCTCTC
>JANHJO010008529.1:2292-20135 GCA_032468235.1 Pseudoxyrhopus heterurus | reverse complement strand
TTGACGCTCGGCCTTCCTTATGGTCCAACTTTCACAGCCATACATTGCAACTGGGAAAACCATAGCCTTGACTATACTCACTTTTGTTGGCAGGGTGATGTCTCTGCTTTTTAGGATGCTGTCTAGATTTGCCAATGTTTATATAACACTGTGTAAATCCTCCTCGTTTTGCACATGGGTGCAAAAGGCCTGGAACGTCAACGCTGGAGAACGGTACAATCTAGTATTTTTTTTCCCTTCTTCCCTCTGCCTTCTGTGCTGTAAACTGTCTTGGAGAATGCCTGTGCAGTGACTTCAATCCATGGGAGCCAAGGCTAAGCTCCTCTGGATTGGAGCCAGGAGCTTTGAGTCTGATTCGCCAACTGACTTCCTGTTGGCATGTCTTGCATGCTTGTGGGTTATTTACATTTCACAGAACAGATCTGTCACATAAAAAGGAAAGCAAATGGAGAGGAGGGTTCTTTTGTTTTATGTTTTAGTTTTTTTTTTTTTTTACAGGAAGTCAAAAATGGTCTCATAATGAACCAGCTCCACAGTCTCAGATCAAGCCAGTTCTCACTGATTGTCCCTGTGTAAGACTAGAATTGCGGTTATGTGTGTTTTGCGTATGTGAAAAGGGGGCTAGTTCGTTTCCCTTTCCCCCCTCTTTCTTCTGGATGGGTTTCAGGAACAACCCACCTGATGGATTCCAAAGGTAATTGGAATCAAATACAAATGCTGTCAGCACCGCTACACCATGGATTGGGTGGGAAGAGGAAACCGGAGAGGAACAATAGAAATTAAGCAATGAGAATTTCCCTCTTGTTTGGAAGGCTAAAAAATATTGAGCAAATAAAGCAGGCTGGAGAAAAGGATTCCAAATGGCACGGTAGACTAAATGAAGTTGTAAATATATTTATTTTGGAGACTGTTTATATTCTTTACACCGGTTCTCTTCCTCTCAGTTTTATTTTGGAGAAGGACAGTTTTTCCTTATCAATAGGATTCAAAGCCTGGATATCTTCTGGAAGACAATTAAGGACTGCTGCTATTCACAGAAGCCAGCAGATGGAGAGTGACATCTGACCAACTGTAGTTGAGTGGGAGATGAACGATTGTAAGTGGCCAACCACCCTTTATTCCCTGCTACCTGGGAATTTCAAGAATTAAACTTTACTCCAGAAAGGACTAGATTGGAGAAGGCTGAGCTAATGTTATTATCCTCCATCTTGATCCTTGGGAATAGGCAGGTCTTTTGTGGCTAAACCAACTAATAACGCTGCTAACCAAAAAGGCTATTTTTTACCCACCTCGGAAGGATGGAAGGCCATTGCTATTACTAAATGACAAGTATTTATATATATATAAAAAAGAGATAGAAAACACATGTCTGCTAAGATTTCCATGTCTGTTTTAAGTGCCTCAAGGTTTTGCCCCAGATTAGATATGTTTATTTAACTGGAGACATTGTTTTGCCTTCTTCTCATGTATTGTTTTGATGTGCTCAGAGACAATCTGGTGGCGCAGTGGTTACAATGCAGTATTGCAGGCAGACACTGCCCACTGTCAGCAGTTCGAACCTGATCGGCTCAAAGTTGACAGAGCCTGCCATCCTTCCGAGATTGATAAATGAGATCCCAGATCGTTGGGGGGGGGGCAATATGCTGACCCTGTAAACCACTTAGAGAGGACTATAACGCACTATGAAGCGATATATAAGTCTAAGTGCTATTGCTATTCTCTTGCCTATGCAATCTCTTAGGCCACCCAGAAAAACCTGTTCATTTTCAGATTGTACAAGCTAAAAGTCCTGACTGCAAACCGACTTGTCAGAGACTTTTGTGGTGGTAGAGCACCTATCGGCCTTGCTTGAGATCAGTGTGATCTCGTCTAGCAGTTGCTCAAAGTTCTAGAAAGCTTCTCTATTTCCCCCCGAAGTGATTTCACTTCCTTTGCAAACAGGAAAATAGTAGAAGAAGATAATCTCTTGATGCTATTTGCTATGCATGGTTGAACCGAGAGAAGGAAAGCTGTGAATCAGAAGGGTTGGGGTGTTGGTGGGGGAAATCTGCTGTGTTCCATCAATGTTGCTATGTTATGTAAATCTTCCTTTCTAAGGTTGGGGTGGTTGAGTGAGATTGATCAAGCAAAAAATTACGCACAAATACCTCTGATGCTAATGATACCACCTAAATCCCATTTTCACCCACTGTAGATATAATGAGTCATTACTAACCAATCTTTAAATCATTTTCTCAGGAAAGATTTCAATGCACTGAAACATTTCATGGGGATTCATACAATTGTTTTTACTAATCTCCTTCCCCTGCCTCCGGGAGCTTTAGACTACAACTCCCATCTTCCTAAGTTACAAGTAAGGGAGATTGAGAACGGCAATCACAAATCTCTGGCTGGAGATCGGAGAAAATAGTCTTTATCGGTGGCTGCCTAATTTCAGTTTGATACCCACATATTGGAGATCATTACACTGTTCAGATAATGGTTTGGGGGTTCAATCCAACCTGGAAAAAGATGTAAGCCCTTTTTTAGTTTCCATTTTTGCAGCCCAGTTGGCTGCAACAAAGAAGCTTTGAATATCTAAAACATATACCATATCAAGTTCCAACACAGATAGGAATAATGCTTGGAAGTCTGGAAGAAAACCTTATTTATGTAAATTAACAGAATAACCCCCTACCCACCACAGGAGGCCTTATAAAATTCTGTACAAATGACTGTTCAATCTCTTCTTAAAAATCTCCAGTGTTGGAGCATTCATAACTTCTGGAGGCAAGCCTTTCCATTGGTTAATTGTTCCAAATGTCAGGAAATTTCTCCTTAGTTCTAGGTTGCTTCTCTCCTTGATTAGTTTCCATCCTTTTCCTTCTTTTCCTGCCTTCAAGTAACTTTGGAGAGTAGCTTGACCCCCCTCTTCTTTGTGGAAGCCCCTCAAATATTGGAAGACTGCTATCATGTCACCCCTAGTCCTTCTCTTCATTAAAGTAGACGTACCCAATTCCAGCAAGTGTTCTTTATATGTTTTAGCCTCCAGTCCCCTAATCATCTTTGTTGCTCTTCTCTGCACTCTTTCTAGAATCTCAACACCTTTACTGTGGCAACCAAAACTGGATGCAATATTTCAGGTGGGGTCTTCCAAGTTGAAAGTGAAAAGCTTTGGGTATAAGTTATCATTTATATTTGTGTGCATGTGTGTATGGATGAGTGACCGTGCATGTATGTGTGTGTTTGTGTAGCAGCTTAACGGTTGACTGGGGTATAGAAATCTTCATACTAGTTCGTTATGAATTCTCCTAAAGTTTAGTCTACAAACCATGGAAAGGGATTTGTTTAGTTGCACTACATTCTTTTTTGAAGCAGAGCGCATGAAAGAGATAGGATATGTTAAAAATGTTTTATCAGGCAATCCTAAAAGGAAGGCACAACAGTTATTCCTTATTCACACATATATGTGTTTAGGATTGCAGCCTGAGTGAACAGCCCATCACAAAAGTAGGAGTAATATGAATCAAACTGAAATCCTATTGATTTCAGAGTTATGTGCTGAGCATGTGCTTATGTTTCCCACTGAAGACCTATGACCTTAAATGCACTCAGCAATGTTGCATTGGTGTCTGCTGCTTTTTGTAATCATGTACAGTTAGTCCTTGATGTATGACTACATTTTTGCTTTTATATAGGGTGGTGTTAGAGGGGGTAAGAATAAGACTCTTCTGTCAAACTGAAGAAAGAGAGACGGACATCATGCTTGCAGGTTCAAAGAGCAGCGAGAGAAAAGCCCAGTTCTGAGCTTCCCTGCTGATTTTATTATCTCTAAGTTGCAGGCTAACAGCGAAGACAGTGATTACATCATCTGAGGTAAAGCTATTCCCTCCTGGTACTTAACAAGAGGGGTTTCCAGCACAGAGCTTCTGAGGGTGAGATCATGCAAACCAAGGTGAGATAATAGGAATATAGCCAGGCAGGTCATTCAGAGTTCACCCAAAGGTTCAGACACCGAAAGCACATGAGGTTTGCCTCGACTTCCATGAACCAAACCTTTCAGAGAACAGTCTCCCCCCAGCAATATTCCTACAGCAATTATTATTGTGCTCCTGACCAGGCTTGCCCAGAGAAAACAGAAACATCAAATCAAGGCTTTGCTCTCCACTTTACCTGCATCAGCTACCAGCAATCAGTTGCAGTACAGCAACAATGGAAAGCCGCAATTAAAATTTAGCTATTAAAACTTAACTGGTGTATGAATTTCTGGCCCCATCCCACCCTAACCCTAACCCTAATGAAATCGTGAGTTCTACTCATCATGAGCAAGCCACGCCTATTCATTTATCCTTTCTGGCTGTCACAGTACTGCCAGGTTTCCCACGCTTTGCAGGAAACTATGATTGGCTTTCTTAATCTAAATCCTCTATGGAGAGAAAAGACACACTTTTTGCTTTAAAAAAAAACAAACCTTAGTTTTGTCACAGCCCTACAAAAGAGCCAGCCATTTCATAGGTAGAGAGATTTTGCATCCAGACCACATTCAATTGTTTTCTCTAAAATTTCCATTTTAAAACAAATTTTATTAGTTTTTTTAAAAAGAAAAAAGAAGAAAAAAATAGAAAAATATAGAAAACGATAGAAAAAATATATAAATAAAACACGAGTTACAATATCAAATTGAGATACATAGAATACACTCTGTTTTCTCTATTACATACTTAATTCTATACACAAATGTTTGTTTTATCTTCCTTTGCACTTTGACTGCATTACCCTTTAGCTCCCTAATAATTCTGTAGAGGTTTCTGGTCCCCATGTTTGTCTCTTAGTCAAATTCAGTAAAATTTCCATTTTAACTTTACATATGATGTCCCACTGATAACAGCTGCAGTAAAGGCAGATGCAGGCCATACAAAAAAACTTATTTGCAAAGAAGGCAAAGGGAAACCGAATCCATCAACTCACCTTGATTTTCTCTGCGTTGTGTGTATTGTTGGTCTTGGTGCTGAAGTACTGGGTGATTAGTATTTTCTGCTTTTTTACCTTCTCCTTCTGATTTGTCAACGCAGCTTCCAGATCTATCACTTTTGCCCGCAGTTCTTTGTTGCAGCGTAGTATTTCGGTAGACTTAGAACAGGCCTCTTCAAGAGCTTTTTTAACCTATTGGGTAGAGAAGGACGCAAGTCATATTCATCTGGAAAAAAATGCAGAAGATATAAAGGCCATTTCTGAATTCTTACTTTGTCCCTTCACTCTAAAAGCTCATCGATTTTGGTTTCCTGCTTGCAGAATAATTTTTGTCTGGCTTCTGTTTAGTGACATAAAGCTTTTTTTAGAGTATTAGGAATCTCTGCTCAAATCCTAGACTCTTTCTGTTAGAGGTATTGGATCCACCACTCATAATTGGCATGCAGAAGATTCTGAAGCAGTCTATGGCCTCTCCTTACTAAAGAGTGGGTGACATAAGCCAGGCTTAACTGCATCTTCTTAGGTTCTTTAATACCACTGATACGAATCCCAAAGGAAGCATGTTACAGGTAGCACTTGAGTTAAGACCATTGTTTAGCAACCGTTCAAAATTACAACAGCGCTGAATGAAGGAACTTAATGACCGTTCCCAATGTTCAGGTTGCCAAGTTCACAACCCAGGTGCCCAAACATCTGACAATCACGTGATTTGCCATTTACAACCTTCCCTACTGGCTTCCCCAGAGAGTCACTGGGGAAGCTGGCAGGGAAGGTCACGAGTCACTAAGGTCCATCTCGTCCCCACAATGGCCTTTCTTCACTTGCCTGCACTGCAGCCTCCTTGTTCTGTCCCACGCCCGAAACACACGGATCAGGACCAATTCTTTATTGTGCAAAAGCCCCCAAAAGACCCTTCTACTGAGAAGCAGAGAAATATTTCAAATTGCCAGAAGCCTCAAGCAATTTTCCACAGTACTCCGGGCAAAATGCCAAGTGATTAGAAATAGAATAAACACTCTCAGTAATTAAGTTACAGTCCAAGACCACAGTGAAGCACAGAAAACTAAACTGCAGAGAGGAACACTCAAACAGGAAGGCTTCGAATCCGAACAAGCCACAATACTCTCTTCAAACTAATCAGTTGTTCTCTGCAAAGAGCTGTTCCCAACCACACCCCTTTTAACCCCTCTAGGGTGTGGTCAATTACTGGTCAGCTGTAGCTCAACCTCTCCCTTTCTGGCGTTGTTGACATTGCTGTTGCCTCCTCATTAATCGCCAGGTTCTGGCATCAGCTAAGGCTTCCTCTTCACTGTTTTCAGAAAACATCAGCTCCTGATAGCTTGTGGAGAGACCAGCCTCTGGCATGATGTCAACAGCTGATTCCTCCCTTTCCTCCAACACTGAGTCCATATCTCCCTTGGAGTCGGAATCGGCTGCCAGATCAGGAGCACGCTGCTGAACCACAACAAGAGCAAAAAAGTAGACATTGATTGTTATCACTACTTTCAAGGCTCATAGTAATCAACAGGTTAAAAACTGAAAACAGTATGTTTCCAGAGGCACTCTATATTGCCAACACTTATTGCCTTATGAACTTAACAAAGGGAAAGGGGCAGCACAGCATTTTTAGGGGCTAGTAGATTGTACTAGCCCCTAGTACAGGTGATTATAATCTGCTTTCAGGATTTAAAATTTGGCTAAATAAAATTGTAACTGTTCAATTTCCTAAGACAAATGAAATGTATCTAGACAAAAGAAAGAAAGCTGAATTATTGTTTTAAAGTTTATGGTTCACTGAACAGTCAGCCAAATGTTTAGACTGTATTTGGCATTTTTGTCTCCTATAGCAGGGGTCCCCCCAGTACTGGGCAGTAACCCATTCAGAACTGGACCATGGGTGGGTGAGTGTGTGCGATGAGTGCATGCACACAGCTCCACTTGTGTGAGCAGTGGGAAAATGCATACTCACAGCTCCATTTGTGTGAGTGGTAGGGTACATGTGCCCATGGGTCATGCAAATGGAGCTCCATACATGCGTGCTGGCCCACAGTTCACGCAGAATCATCTGTTCCCCCCTCACCGGAAAGGTTGGAGACCACTGCCCTATAGAGTCCTTCTTAAAGACCTGGGATAGGCAGATGTTGTTTGATGGCATTAACAGTATTGTCACAGGATGTAAACTGTTCCAAGTAAAGCTTCCTTTTGCAATTGACTGATTTTGATTTTGTCAATGCCAATGGTATTCAAGTGATACTCCAGATGTTTTGGGTTTTCATGCAGGGCACCAATTATTGTTGATATTAGCTTCACTTTCTTTGCCACTGCAATTCTATTTGCAGATCTTTGTATTTTGTGAATGTCTCCAGCTCTTTCTCTTCTATTTTGCTGTCATCAGGCACTTCCATATCCCCTGTGCAGACTTTTTTTGTTTTCCTTATTAACAGTTGTCTGATGTGTTATATGGCAGGTGCTTGTTTGTCTGAACTCTAAAGTTCCATAACACTTTAACTTCTTCAGTTTCTATTACTTTGTCTGTTTTGTGGTTTCACCAGTTGTGCTTGCAGACAAACAATATTTCTTGATGATATTCCACTGCACCATCGTTGTTACTTTGTCATGCCGTTGCTTGTAGTCAGTCTGTGCAATCTTCTTGCAGCAACTAACCAGGTAGTCCATTGTTCCTTTGCAGAGGCAGCATTTGTTATTATCATTATTCAGTGACAGGGATTATACCTTATTAAACTGAAGAATTGATGATTTTTACATGGAAACTTACAAGATTTAGTTTTGATTCTATAAGAACCTCAATGGAATATTTATTGAAGAACTGGAATCAGAAGAGTGTATTTGTCATTTAACATTTACAATTAAAAGAAAGATTTAACTTAGAGAAGAAAGCTATGGTTTTGACAGATCAAAACACCAGATGAAAGTCCAATGTGAAGGTCACACGTGAAGGTCCAATTAAAACAATTTATTGCTAAAAAGTCTGTGAATAGGAATCTTCTCAACCAATGGTTTTACACATGTTTGGAATTAGATAAGAGTCAACAGAATTCAAAGAACAGAATTCAGATTCAAAGCGGGTTGGACTTAGTCCACTTGTGGCTTTTTAGGTATTTTAGGCAAGTCCCTCTTTTAACTCAATCCCAATGAGTATTTTTTTGGCACACATTTCACAAAAATATCTTGCCAGAAATATGTAATCAACCCAAGTTTATCAGAATGAGCAACGTATCCCAAGGATCAAATTCTTAAGCCAATCTACTGTTGCATCACACTGACTATTAATAATTTTCTGTACAAGGGCTTCATAAACAAGTCAGAACAGCCTCCTGAGAGTTCTTCAGGCTCATTTGAACATGATTAGATGAGAATATTAAAATGTTGAACGGCTTTGTATGGATGTGATGCTGGCATAGGACTCATGTGGTTTGCTCTTGACATCCCTATACATTTTGGCTTTAAAATGAGCTGTCAAGTTCCATCAAATTTCTCATGTGCTTTCTGCTAATGTTACTTGATTTTTCAGAAAATCATAAATCTATCTCATTTTTGTCATTGGAAAAAACATCATTTTTTAAAATTTAAAAATTCCCACATTATTAGTGGGTAAGATTGGTAAATCAGAAACAAACATTATGAAAGCCTCCTGGAAACATGTTAGATTACGGAAACATCAGAAACTTTTGAAACAGTATAACACTCTCCAGAGATTATAGAAGCACAAAATTCCAATCTTTAGTAGTTAATGATGTGTTCAAAACAAGGAAGTCACTGAAGTCTAATCAAGTGATGGATATTCTGATATGGTGCAGCAAAAAAATTAAAAAAAATATTCTAGGAGAAAATCTATTTAATATTAACAAAGGTTCTTGCCAACTATACATTATTGATATGCCAGATTTTATTCTTCATCCAGTCATCCTGCAAATCTACTCAGGAGGTTTGTCAGACTCTTTGGAGCAGATCTGTAGAATAGGTCTGTTGGGGAGGAAAGCAAGTAAATTTTTTCTGTGTAAGCAGAAGTTGCTTATGTGAGACTTATATGAGATTTATGTTTCTCATTTTACTGAGCAGCAAGTACAAAGAGCTCTGCAAATATACCACTGGGGGGAAACAACTGAGTAGTTGAACCTTGACAATCAGCCATTTCAATGTGATGAGCGTTTATCTGAGTGGTGTTACTGGTGGAAGTATGGCCATATAAGCTGTTTCATATATTTTGGGCCCGTAAGAAGAGGGATACACACATACAAATTCTACATGGAGTCTTTAAGTCCCACATTACTTGCAGTGCATTATTGGTAGTATAGAATGATACACAGAGAAATAAGAAAAAGATATTACAGAAAATCTTAAGTTTGTTAGAAAAAGAGTGTTAACTAAAATTGCTTTTTGAAGATTGGCAATGTATTCATTTCAGCCTATTTTAGTATTAGCAGTGCTGCTTTTAGAGACACACATAAAGCTGTCAATATGGCATATTTGATTTTCTTATAATTTGATTTTCTGACTTTAGTTTGGTGTTTATTTGAGTGACAATCAAATACTTCTTGGTCTTCTATGAGTTGCAGAACTGCATTCATTTAAGAAACAGAAACACAAAAAGACATATAGGCAATGAGGGTGCCCCTATCATATACTTTCTACACATTTGTTGGCTTTTAATAATTCACAAACATTCCATCAGAGGTGGTGAATGAATAGAAATTTATTACACTTTGGACCTGTGTAAGAAACACTATGATAAAATCCTGCTATTATTTCAAAATAAGAATATATAACATATAATTGAAATATATGTTTCAACTTAGAAATAAGTTGGAACCTTTACTATTATAGCATGTACTGTAAGTCATGGAACTCTGTCACTGGAGATTGGCTCCTTTCTGCTTTTTTAAAAAGAAATTCAAGTTAATCTAGAAAACTCCCAACATTTTAATTACCTTTTATTTATCTTTCCATTTTTAAGTTAAAACTACTTTATCCTGAGTCAGTTTTTACTCTCTTGAGTATTATTTATATTTTATATATTACAGCACTGCATATAATTGGTAAAAATCTAAATTGGTTGCAATTTATAAAGAAAGGCTTTTTTTGCGGGGAGGGGAGACTAAAACATATGAAGAAAGGTTTCAGGAATTGGGTATGGTTATCTGGAAAAAAGAAGGACTAAGGGCAGAGGTGGGCTGCTGCTGGTTTTCACTGGTTTGGGTGAAACAGTAGTTAAGATTCTACGCAGTACATTGAAACGGCAAATCCCACCACTGGCTGGCTCTGGCCCTGGTCATTTTTCAGCCTGTTTTGGACTAAAACAGCCTGAAAAATGGCTTGAAACTGATAATAAAAAATCACCTGAAAATGGCTCAGAAAACGGTCTGAAAAGGGCCCGAAAAATGGCCTGAAAACAGCTGGAAAATGGCCTGTTTTTTGGACAGTTTTCAGACCTTTTTTGGCTGTTTTTTGCCATTTCTGGGCAATTATGGGCCATTTTCATGCCATTTTTGGGTCATTTTCAGGCCACTCTTTGGCCTGTTCTTAGCCCAAAAATGTCCCCAAATGGCCTGAAAGCAGCCTGAAAATGCCCCCAAAACACCCAAAAATGCCCCCCAAAACAGCCTGTTTTTTGGCCATTTTCCAGGCCAAAAATGAGCCAAGAAACGGCCTGAAAATGGCCCAAAAACGGCTAAGAAACCAGGCTGAAATATGGGCGGGGGCAGGACGAGCCAGTGGTGGGATAAGCTCCAACCAGCTGAATCCTACCTCTGCCTTTGAGGCAAGTGGCTGGGAGACAGGGCTGGGTGTGATGAGTGATGTCGCCCACCAGTCATATGACCAACCAGCCATGCCTACCCAGCCAGAAAACCAGTTGTTAAGTTATTCCAATCCCACCACTGTTTCAGAAGTATCTTTGTAATCTAGTACTCCTTACTCAATTCAGATTGACAGCTTAATTGCATGCATTTTTCCAACATTATATTCAAAAGTGATTTCCAAGCATTTACAATAAGGCATTATTTGCTAAAGCTGCATCACATAATTATTCGCAATTTGGAGTATAAATTCTGCTAAAGTGTGCATTGTAAAATAAAGCTAAATTAGAATTGGCTAGTTTAAGGTACTACGTCTGGCATGAGGAAAATTTTATATTTTTTTTGTAATTCTAAATGAATAGAGGAGCAAGATGGAAAGAATACATAAATCAACTGATGTGAAATAGACTTGTATCCATTCATTCCAAGAGTTAGAGGGGCAGCATTTTCACAGAACTGTTGCTCTGTGCAGCCTTTCATTATAGTACAGTAGACGTGACAAATGTGCTAAGTTTAAGAGTTCTCTTGTGCTGGTTTAGACCATAAATTCATTCATCTTGGTAACAATGGGGTGCAGCTGGTCAAAAGACCTGAAGAACGTTGTTGTGAAAAAAACATTGAGTATTCTCTTTCAATTTAATACCAAATGAACTACTTTCAGTAAAATATTTCAAGAAAGAACATACAGCTAAAGACTCATATTTGCATCATGTTGCTCTTTCACTTTCCTTAATTATGAAATGACTAGAATATTTGTGTGAAGGTCATGTTTTTAATGTCACAATTGAATCTGCATCTTTCCAGAGTTCCTACACCTCACATCCGTAGGGAAGGTATCATGAGCAAAATTCTGTCACAGAATTTTGGAACGGGAAGGAGGGGCAGCCAGGGAGGTTCAGAGTAGTGAGATAAACAATTTTTTTCCCTTAGCAACTCGTAACCTGACAGTGAGGGAGAAACTTAAAGCAGCAATTAGAAGCTCTTTGTTCCAACAAAACAGTAAGTGCAAAAACTCCTTCGAAAGAACCTGGAAAACATGTTGAATGTAAGGCATTTTTTTTGGTGTGTGTGTGACACTCTTAAGGAAAGCGACGGACAGATTTTGGTATAGCAATGCTAAATTTGTCCCATACAAAATTTCTCCCTAAAATCAAAAGCATGCATTGATTTTATTGGTACATGACAGTTGTTACAATGCAGTAGATTGACTAAAAATGGTGATTAAACTACAGTTGCAAGTTATAGTTTTTCTCTCATTGTAATTCTAACTGAAAATGTAATTCAAAGCATCGTTTCTTTCTGTAAGCCTTCTGGAGTCAATGTGAATGAGTTGGATGGCCATGTAAATTTTCTTAATGAATAAAAAATAAATAAAAATTGTCTCAGAAAAATATAGTACTGGGTTGCTGGATTCAGCCATTTTGGCATGCAAATACATTACCCAGGTTCATGACAGTTCTTATGGAGACATAACATTTCTCTGCCCTTTAGCTACTTGACTTGCAATGCTATTGACTTCCTGTATGAATGAAATGTCAAGCACGAGGTTCATGAAAGAGGGTGACTAAGCATAGTTATGTTCTGATGGGATGTGCCAAGAAAATTAAACCACATGTTTGGAACCAATGACCAATGAAATACACACACACACACACACACACACACACACATACATACATACATACATACATACATACATACATCTCCCTTCACAAAAACATGAAAAGTGATTCTGTGACATTCAAATCAGTTTCATATGTTTCGGAAGGTTTTTAATGTTTGTTTTGCTTCTTGGCATTTTAAATAGATATACTGCTTCACCTTTTCATGATAGTAAATATTGGAAAATTAGGAAAAACAATTCAGATTTTTGTAGAAAATAGGTACTGTGGTACAGTTTCATATCAGAAATAGACTTCTGGAAAAAGAACTTCTTTTGCTCATACTACCAATGTTTCTTTACTGCACTCCAATCCTATACATATTGCCTAACAGTTTTAGTGAATCATAGTTATTGCAATCTGCAGTGATAGTAACCATTCTCTGCATGAACCTTATTCCAATGTTTACTTTACCATTATTTTTTTAAAAAACAAGTTACTTGAACAGTTAACAATTCATGATCCTACTTCTCGGACCTTAGGGAAAAATGTAAAAACTGCAATACAGATTTTAGTATTTTTCCCAATACTTTAAAATGATACTGGAAAATAGCTCAGTCTTTTTTCCCTAAGTCTAGCTCTTCATTTCACCTAATGTCATGATACTGAGTAAAGAGATGCTCAATTACTTGCAGCTCAGTAGCTGCATTTATATAATCTGACACTAAACTGGTCAGTTAAAATGCCACAGCTATTTGTAGAACATGCTGGGAATGTTAGTGGAACTAGACTGAAGTTTGTAGAACTAGACTGAACTAGACTGAAACTTCATGGAAAATTATAGCAAAAACTGTGTCAACCCTGAAGCTGACCTGACCGAGGCCATTTTGTGGCTTCAGTGTTGCCACACTGGAACTGAGGGATAGGGAGGGTGGAATAGAGATAGAGGGGGCTTGTAGTCAAAACAAAATACTTTCTCCTGGGAACCAAGGATGTTCCCACAGGTGGCCAGAGAGAGGAGGAGCCAGACGGGACAGTGATTGGACCATGTGACTGACTGGGAAGAGAGAGAAATTTTTACTTTTAATTAGGTGAAAACTGCAGGAATATTCAGAGTTAGTTTTCACCAGCTTATGCCAATATGATATGTCCAATAAACCAATTCTTTGAGGAACCTACTTGCCTCAGAGCTCTGTTTATGATGGATGTATTACTTGGAACCCTGACAAACTGAATGGGTTTGAGCCTATCCATTTTATCCAAGATAAATGAAAATATACTCAAGGGTACTGCACTCCATGTTGGAATCTGGAGTTCAGATGAACCTGATGGATATTACTTGCTTTGAGCAGGAAACAAAATATAACAAAGCAACACTCAGCATTTTAATTACAACTCACCAATACCTGCAACATTACCTAAGGATACTTCTTTAATGATTATTCTTCATTCACAACATTACAGAGAAGAAGAGAAGTCTTCTTTTAAAACCTCAAGAAACCCATTAGAAACTTCTAAAAAAACCTCACCCAATTCTGCTGTTTGCTGGTTTCCCATTATAGTGAACAGGGAAGACATCAGAAAATAATAATAAAAAAAATGAATCAAAGTGATTTGAGTTTGGCTTGGCACTTTTCTACACTATCTATTTTATCTCAACATTAATTAATTACAGCATGCTTCTAAATCACCCAATAATTACAGCTTTTTTAATGTACAGTAATGTCTTCAACTGGATAGTACGGTCTCTTATTGTTTTAAGTACAATAATTTCAGCAAAGCTACAGCAACAGATTTCAATAGGGTACATGGGCAGATAAATTTTATTCTGATATTGCAGCTTCTCATCTTGAACAGACATTATACAAAATTCTCATGGTTGGCAGTTCAATATCATATATCAGCGCTGAGAGCAGCTGCAGTGTTTTCTGGATGAAGAATCTCTGTGTTTACCTTTTAATAAGAATACCGGTCTGATAGCAACTTTGGCACTTGGAGTTACTCGTGTGTTGGTAACAATATAACAGCTGTCAATGGAAATGCTTGTTGAATAAATGAGGGAGAAAGGAAAGAATAAACATTCTAGAAACAGGAAAATGTCAGTAGGAGAAACATCCTGTTCATTTCAGGGAACAACAAGGAAAGAATACATTTAAAAGATCCAGTGGTCACCAAACCAGTCTTCCATTCAATATAAACCTGTTCATGTATTATTACTATTAATGATTGCTATTTATTTAAATTTGTTATGGCCATTCAAGCAGACTCTGAGCAATTTATAAAATTCTCAAAACTGTAAAAACAGTGCAAAAAAACCCAAGAAGGATAGTCTGGACTAAAACAATTATAGCAAGAGAAACAGCAACAGGGACCCAATAAAACATAAATCCCAGGTTACAGCGATTTTCCAAACCCCCAGGATAGAAGATGCCACTTATATCTCTGGGGGCAAGCTGTTCTAGAGGAGGAGGCTTGACATAGAAGCCACATTTCCTTGCTCAGAAAGATATCAGCATATATCAGAAGAGACATGGAGGGTAGAAGGTGCCAGGTGGGTAGAAGCAATTAGAGCTAGGCAGTCCCTGAGGTAACCAAGCTATATACAGTGAGCAGCTTTAAATGTGATGACCAGTACCCTGAACTGCACCAAAAACCTGTCTTGTAACTAATGCAGCTCAAGTAGTATTGGTGACACACTGGCATAATATAAAGTACCTGTTACTGCTCAGTTCCATGCATTTTGCACCAGCTATAGGTTCTGAAGGTAGCAGCCCTAAGTAGATCGCATTGCAATTATCAGTCATGAAGTCACAAGCATGTGACTCTCTGAAAGACTTCCCAGTCGAAGAAAGGGTGCAAGTGGCATATAAGATGAACCTGTGCAAAATCTTTCCTAGCACAGCTGCCATTTGCTTTTTGAGTAGATGTGAGTCTAGAAGGACCTACAAGTTGCAAAGCAGTCTTGAATGGGGAAGTGGTACTCCAAGACAAACAAAAAATGTTTCTGATTTAGAGGGGTAAATAACTACATGCTTGTGAGAATTGAACTAAGGATTGTTCTTTCCTGACCAGACCTGAATGACTTCCAGATACTGACTTAGTACATAATTTTTTTCATTTATGCAGCTTCGTATTGAGATATAAAGTTGAGTATTGTCAGTATATTGATATAGCCCTGAAATGATGGATGACCTCATCCAGTGGTTTCAGGTAGATATTAAACATTTGCTCTACATAGATATTTCTCTACATGAATTGATACAGAAACGTAGGAAGGACACAATGGACAGATGTTGATTTACATTGAAATACCATGTATATCAACTCAGCTGAGTTCAGTTGAATTGCTCCATTGAATTTAGTTGATTTGCTGCTTAGTAAGCATTTTCAACTTTGTAGTATTAAGGATATGATCTGTACAGAGAAAAGCCAAATACAATCACAGTTGCTCTGTTAGACCCCTTGATAATAATATGCTTTACGTTTTATATATGGATTATTGATTTCAAACCACGGAAGGTTGATATCATGCTTATATTCTGAGTGTTCAGTATACTTCATGTATTTCCTAGTTGGTGGGATATGAGCAACCATATGTCACCTTGCAAGGTTATCTCTAAAGAAGCTAGACTGCAAAGATGTGACCATATATGACACAAACCCAGGATCTGGGTGCATTTGGAGCATACTGTCCCAAATGCACCGAAACCAACTGATACCATTGTTATTATTATCACAAAATGCTAAATGCAGCCAGGAAAAAAATAAGAGTGGTAACCTAAATTGCACTTTCTCTCTCTTATTAGAAATGTTATATGAAAGCCTCAGCTGACAATAGTTGTGATGGATAGAATATCTCTAAGTTCATCTGATGATGTCCAAGGCATATGGAACGTTGCTATTTGGAATGTAAGTAGAGAAAATGGTACATAGCAAGAATTAATAAAGGAAATTAAAATGAAATCTGTGGGTATGAAAATGTGAGACAGAAAGATTTAATAGATCTGAACAATCTTTTGGAGTTGAGTTGAATATATGCAGGGAAATGAAAAATTAAATTTAATTATGAATAAAAAAACTAAAATATGTCTCAGAAAGTATGAAACGGCATTATCCAAGTTGTTTTGATGCATGTAAAATAGCACTCCATAGATTGGTGATAGTTACACATTATACTTCAGTGAATTGATGCTAATGAAAGAAGCAAGGATGTTTTTTTTGGAAACATTGAGCAACATCCAGAATAGATATGATTCATGAACAAAGATTATTCCATTAGTGGCAGAATAGATGGATGGGAAGAGATGAGAAAGTACAAAAAAAGTGATTGGGTCCTTTAGAGACCCAAGAAAAATATGGGAATATTTATTGTTTTATGAGCATTCAAATAAAAGGTTACGGTTTTTTTAAATGTGCTGTTTAAAAACAATAAAGAATACAGTAACGTTGAGAGATTCTGAATGAGTGACAGACTATTGTTTGGTAGAGATAGAAATAGATCCTGGGGAAAATTTGTGTGAAAGAAAAGAAATGAAAAATCTAGCAGGGAAATAGAATGACTAAAGGAAAAGAAAATACAAATCCTACAGAAAAAGTATTAGAATATAAACTATTTAATTCTATTAATTTCCCAACAGAATGAATGAAAGATGGATATAAGGCACAAAGATATGGAAACTGGAACAGATTGGAAAAATATTACAGACGATCTCAAAAAAATGTATCGTAGAGTTATGAAAAATAGGGCTTGGTGGAATAATGAAATGATAAAAGTCAAACCTTGAGCCTAGTTAGGATCGAACCCCAGGCTGTGGGCAGATTTTGCCTGCAATATTGCACTTTAACCATTGTGCCACTAGAGCATTATGTCCATATGGGTAGCTTATTTATGTTTCTACAGCTACATCATGTACCCCACCAAATAAGTTCTCAAGATTATGTCATTGCTGGGACCTGGAATGATGGTATCATTTGTATTATTGTACTTTGTCTCCATAACTGGACTAAGATGCACATCTTGGTTTTGAAATGACCTCTTGACAAAGATTCCCTACAGGCAAGCTTCTTTTATTGGAAAGTCAACAGTCTTAATTTTTAGGAAATAATAATCTACCAAATACTTTTAGACTGTCTAAGTTAGCATTTCTGACTGGAGTGGCAATAATTCTTTTCAAGGATGGAGATTCCCACTCTTTTCTGTAGGCAATTATTTTTATCTGGAGAGGTGGGGGATAGGACTTGTGATCATCTATAAGTAAAACATGCTTTTTATATCATTATAAAACATCTCAGTAGGTTCAGCTATCATGAACAAAGGAAAGAAACTAAGATAGTCATATATATATATATACATATACATATATACATACATATATATATATATATACATATATACATACATTGTTGTTGTTAGTTGCGAAGTCGTGTCCGACCCATCGCGACTCCATGGACAATGTTCCTCCAGGCCTTCCTGTCC
>JANHJO010008528.1:242448-254220 GCA_032468235.1 Pseudoxyrhopus heterurus | reverse complement strand
TCCAGGCCTAGAGTAACGACAACAGAATATCCTGTGTTCCACACAATTGAGTGTTAATGACTGAAGATCAGCTTGCAAATGCTGTATAGAAAGCCACTTGCAGTATTTAATATCTCAATTTAAGAACTGAAGGCCAGGAAGCAAGAGAGTCTGGGCAAAAGCAGGAAACTGAAGGAGATGCAGAAACCACAGATCTGCTCCAGAGTAGAGAAAAATGCAGGAACAAGATGGTCAGGCACTGGATGGTCACTCAGTGCAGAGATTTCAGCACTGTGGAAAAATATTTAAATGGAAACATATCTGCAGGTAGTCCTCTACTTACAACCATTCGTTTAACAACTGTTCAAAGCTACATTGGTATTTTTATAAAGTGACTTATGACCAGACCTCGCACTTATGACTATTTCAACATCTCCATAGTCACATGATCAAAATTCAGGTACTTGGCAATTCAGGTATTTACAATGGTTGCAGCATCTTGGGGTCATGGGATCACCCCTTGTGATCTTCCCAGCTGGCTTCCAACGAGCAAAGTTAATGGGAGAAGTCAGATTTGCTTAATAACCTTGTGATTCACTGAACAACTGCAGGGATTTGCTTAACAACTGTGACAAAAAAGGTTGTAAAAAATTAGGCTTATTTAACAACTGCCTTACATAACAATGGAAATCCTGATCCCAATTGTGGTCATACATCGAGGACTACCTGCATTCAGATTTTTTTTTCCCTTTGAACACAGATGCAATATTTGGAGAAGCATTACTGAATGTTGCTTACCAGACTGCTATTAGCAACTTTCCAAACATCCTTCTCTCTAAAACCATTGACAGAGGCTGCTGTCGGGCTACTAAAAGTAACTTTGGGGACCCATTTCTTTGGGTTATGAGCTGGCAATGTGGTGTTTGAATTCATTTTGTTTCAACCCCAAAAGCATACAGAACTCTGAGAGGAAAATATAAATACATGTGTTTTTGTATAAACCAAGAGTGGGTAACTTTAATTTAGTCAGTTATGCTATTAATTAAAATGGAAGATAAGACCTAGATCAGTTATAAGATGTTACTGTATGGAGCAGGGGCAGAATTCTCCCCTTTTTAGGGAAGGAATGAACTTTCTAATTTTGTAGGTTTACTAAGCTCTGATTTTTGTAGTTCGAATTTAGGTGAAGAGACTAGAAGTGCCTCTCATGGATGATGATATGCCCACTGTGCCATCTTAAAGGTATCTTTGCACTCTTTAATCCTTTTCTTTTCTTTCCAGGCCCAGGCTGGGTGGTTGCAGCATGACTTTGGACATCTCTCTGTATTTCAGAAGCCTGTATGGAACCATATAGTTCATAAGTTTGTGATTGGTCACTTGAAGGTAAGACCTATGCCTGTCAAATTACAATAGAATAACCGCATCAAGATCTAATGAGGCTATGTTGCTCACTCGTCTTTGAAACAATTCTGGGCCTTTCACAGAGATGTTTTTACAGATCCTGCACTGAGCAGGGGATAGATGATGACATTTATGGCTACTTCCAGCTCTGTGATTTTATGATAATACATGGAATGCACAAAATGAATAAACAGAAATCATCTATTTTAAGCTGATTAGAAGAACACTTAGAACAGCTTTGTTTAAAAATCTCCATATAACACATATAACAATTGGGATTGGCAACTTGTTTAGAGTCTATCTGCATAAGTCAGTTGCTAAATAGGACTACCTATAATTATTCTGTAGAATTTGCAATCACAAACCCTAATGACTATTACCTTCAATGGCTTTAAAGAAAATTAGTTCAATTCATAGAGGACAGCTCTGTCAATGCAATTGGTCTATTAACTATTGTTTATAGATATTCTTGTGGTCAGGTTAAATCATCTGCAAGAAATATAGGATATGTAAGAAATCTATCATCTGCAAGGAATATATCTAGTTGGAAGGAACACAATTTGCAGTTAAGTAACAACAATAAGCTGAATTCAGCCCCTTACTTTTAATGGAAGGAAGGTGTTTATTTTGTATTTTAATACCAATATAGTTAATAAATATATTAACTACAGTATATGCATCAAATCTAACATAATTTCTTGCTTTTCATAATTTGTTGAAAACTACAATATGTACATGAGGAAAAATACGAAAGCATATTATTTGGAAAAAAGCATTGTTTGGAAAACAAGCATTACAAAATGAAAAAACACCATAAACTAATGCAGGCAATCTAATTTTTTAAATAGGAGAAAGAGAATACATTTTAAGTCATTGTATAATTGATGAAGAATGGGTGTCCTTCCAACTTTAGAGTATTATATTTTGTAATCATGAAAACATGCAGTATCCATTTCCATTGTCCTTCTGTTTCCAAGCCACTGATATAGAATTGAAAAGAACATGAGGATCCACAAAAACAATAAGCCTTCTGGAACAACAGTAATACATGAAACAACTTCTGTGTAAAAGGGAACCATTGTAACAAAAAAGCACATCATATGATCCAATGATGCATTTTGAGCACCTCTCCAAAAATTAGCTGATCCTATCAAATTCTTCCTTGCAAAGATATAAAATAATAATTAACTGCAACATAGTAAATACCAATATTTTTTCTGTTCATGTTCATAGGCAGGCTGTTACCTGCCTATGTCGTCCCATATTTTTGCACATGTAATTCTATTAATTTTTATTTTTGTTTTATTATTGTGTAAAAAACATATTTAATTTTCTGAAGGATTTCTGGCTAACAGCCCATTTCTAAAGGACAAAGGATTAATAAAAGGTGTTATCTTTCTGCAATTTTAGCAGAAAGAATATTTTTTATGTTGCAATAACAACAACCAGACAATTGTCTTTTAATTCTATTAAGTGATCTAAAGTATTGTATACATTCCACATTCTACTATTGTACCATTCCATGCCATGCTTTTTTTGGCAACTCTTATCAAAGGAGGGAGAATTCCTTATTTGGTAGGATTCCAATATTTTTATATTTACATTTGATAGCTTGCCAAATATTAGTTGGTTGCAGAAGATACTTTGAGAAAAGAGTTATACCCTATATTTCTTTCAGTTGATTTCATAAATATTTATCATCTTGAATATAAACTATTACTTGTAATGAAAGGATTGTCCTGCTAAGGGACAGCACCTCACTGATCTTGGCTAATCTCAGAAAGGCTAAGTGGGCTTAGATTTGTATTGGATGAGAGGCAACCAGCAAACCATAGGGTTGTAGAAATCAAAGAAATCAAAAGAATCTCAGAAGCAAAGGAGAGCTACTGTGTCATTGCCAAGAAAATCAAATGGTCTGTCTATAAAGTTATCAAGGGGAGGCCTTACGTTTTTAATCCCCCGCTTTGGTTGTATTCAAATGATGACTTTGACAGTACTAAAATAAATGGATTCTCTGTGTGTGTCCGTAGGGTGCTTCAGCAAATTGGTGGAATCACCGGCACTTTCAGCACCATGCAAAGCCAAACATCTTTAAGAAAGACCCAGATGTGAACATGCTGCATCTCTTTGTCTTGGGAGATACCCAACCTGTGGAGGTAAGATGAAAAGAGGTGAATTCAAGTGCCTCGGATCCAAAGAGAATTCCAGAGGAAAATCTAGCCCTCAAGGCAAAAAAATAAATTACTAATTCCTGGAAGAACAGGGAATACTACAGATGCTTCTATTAGCCAGTGTCTGTAATAAGTGTGCTCTCTCTTAATCCTCATCTCTTGCTTTATCTACATCACTCTGATGTGTTTCCTCAGAATGACATTTAATATCAATTCCCTTTGCTGGCAAAGCTCACCGCCATGGTGCAATGCATCACTCTTTTCCAGAATCATATTACTAGGACTGTTAGCTGAATAGAGAGCTGATTCAGAGAACTGCCTACCTTAGTAGGCATAGTGAAATAATTGATCCAGGTGATAAATTAGAAAAGCAGAAGGAAAGGCTGCAGTTTTATGTCTAATATTGTATGTCACCCAACTAGCTGCTTTTCACTTTATGCTCAGGACAATCTGTTGACAGAGAGATTCTTTTATAGCAAAACTAGCATATAATTGTTTATTTGTTTTCTGTTACAGTTTTTTTTTTACTTTTTTAAAAAAAATTGCTACCCAAATTCTATAGAAAAAGAAGCATTGAAGTCTGTCACATGGTGATATTTCAATTCATTTATAAAAATTAATATACAGTACCAAGTTGCCTCTTATCTATTACTAAACTATGTTTAAAATCTCTTAACTACTTGGTAGGATAATATCCAAATGACCAACTTTTCCTGAATCAAAAAGTCGACTTTGCAATGGTTTGCTATTTAATGACATGGCGTAGTAGAATTCAGAGATGCAAAATTTATTCTGCTTCTCCTTGGAAACCCAAATTCCATTATCCGTTGCCTGGTGCAAAATACATACCCTAGCCTTAAAAAGTTCAGAATCCTGAAATTCCAAATCCCAAACCAAAACCTGTTCATAATTCTTTTCCCAATCTGGTTTCCCACTGAGAATCAAACTGAAAATCAAAGAACCTTGTCCATTTACTGCAAATTCTGCAGCAACATACCAGAAGACCCAATTAGATCTACTTTCTGTTTACACTTTCTCTAAGAAAGTTTCCTTTCTATAGAATGGCATATTTCCTATGGACGATGCTAAAAGAATGAGCCCCTGTGATAGAAAAGTCCTTGAGGGACACTTTGCTCTTCTCCTGAACAAAAATGAACTTTAGCTAGGAAAATCAGAGAGCTTCCTGTCATAACTGATTCTTATTGGAAACCTGGGCCATGGTTGCTACAGCAACTTTGAAAGTGCAATACATTCCAGTGCCTATTAAGGAAATACTGCAATACATCTATGTCTAAAATATTTTTATATTGTATCTAGGTAAATACATTCCACAAAATGTGATTTTTATGTAATAAATTGAACCCCAAAGGCCAATAAGAACAAATTGGTGAACCAGTTAGCCAACCTTGTCTGATTGTTTCTTAGGCAGTTTTTCTTCCTTTCATTCCCCACTATCACCCACTATCCCATTTACACTCAGGACTTATTTGTTATCTATTTTTTCATAATGATTTTTTAATTCCTTCTTCAAAGTTATCGGTTTGCCTCAGTAGGATGCTTCAATAAAAATGCTTTGATCAAATCATCCAATTAAAGCAGGTTCATAAAGTAGCTCGGCATTTTGACTTATCTGGAATGAGGCAGCCATGCCTTGGGTCTGATAGCTTCCCTTTGCCATTTGCTGAGAAATGAAGCATCCAGCTGAGGCAGATCAGCACCTTCTCAAAGCTTCAGGTGGTGGAGCTCAGGACCTATGAGGTGTGGCTTTGAGTG
The DNA here is from genome assembly GCA_032468235.1 of Pseudoxyrhopus heterurus. Classification (NCBI taxonomy): domain Eukaryota; kingdom Metazoa; phylum Chordata; class Lepidosauria; order Squamata; genus Pseudoxyrhopus; species Pseudoxyrhopus heterurus. The sequence goes on along the minus strand of JANHJO010008528.1, from coordinate 248,896 downwards.
TCAAGGCCAGTCAGGTCAACCCCAGGTCAAAGAAAAGCACCAAGAAAGATCACTCCTGCTTTGGTCATACCTGATAATAATGTGTTAGCCTTGTTTTCTTATAATGGAAAAAAAACTAATTCCCAATTTGTCCAATCTGTGATGAAGAAATGCAGATATAATCATTTAGTTTCTCTAAATATGAATGCTTCCTTCTCTGTATGGGATCAGTGAATCTACTATCCTTTCCTATTTGTCCCTTTACTTTGTTACATGGAACAGTTTTACCAGATTTAGACATAAGTAGCAAAATAAAAATCTGACCTTGGTCATATGCAGCTTTTCTCTTCTGTTGTCTAAGGATGCTTTTGATCATTCTTTCTAAAAAGTTACCTCTCCATTTCACGATGGTGAAGAACATTTCACCAGCTTGCCTTTTATGGCAAATCTTTTGCAACAGGCTATATACACCCTCTGAAGCTACCGTATTTACCTATAAAGGCTTACATGGCAAAGGGCCAGGTTACTTGAGGGATCGGCAGTCTCCCATAACAACACCTACCCAGTCAGCTCGATCTAGCAAGGTTTGCATGCTCCAGGTTTCTTCAATGAAGAAATATCATCAATCAGGACTCCAAACGAGCACCTTCTCTGTAGCAGCACCTGCCATCTGGGCAAGGTTTCTTCCAAGATTCAAATGTCCCTCCACTCCCAAGATGGTATTCCTAAAAGCCCCTTTGCCCTAAAGACAAAAGTTCTTTGCCCAGGCCTTTGACAAAGACAACTGACAACCCTTTGGGGTTTTTTCTTTACAACAGTAAAGAGTATGCTGTTTTTGTACTGCTCTTTGTTTTGAATTGTTTTTAACAATTGTAAACTAACTGGAGTTACTGGGAATCAGGCAGCATATAAATGATGATTACATTTATTATTATCACTTAACAATGGTAATTGGGACCAGAATTTCTGTTGCTAAGCAATGCAGTTGTAAAAAAACATCATGTGACTGTGTAACTTAGTGATGGCAGATCTGGCTGTCCCCAGTTACCATTATTAAGCAAGGACCACAGGTGTAGTAGTTAAGCAAGCTTCTCACATAATTGTGAATTCTGATTTCATGCTGGCTTCCCCATTGACTTTGCTTGTGGGAAGCCGGCCGGAAAGGTCACAAATCATGATTATGTGATCACAGGATGTTGCAACAATTAGAAATTCAAGTCAGCTGCTAAGCATCCATATTGTAGTCATGTGATTGTCAGTTTGATGTGACAAACAGAACTTTGAGGATCAGTTATAAGTACCATTCATTCAATGGTGTTACTGTATCTGTGGTTGTATTATTATTTGTAAAACTATCCCCTCTGTATTATGATAGCTACTAAATCTCAGTTCTTTGAAGCAATATAATGTTGCTTCAAAATATTGAAATCTGTGGAATAGCACAAAGCTAAATTTCTAGTATTTAGATTTAGAAATATGAGTGTTTTAGGACTACAATTCCTACAATTTTAAATAAGTATTGCTAATAGGTACAGCAAATTATGTCTATCAAAATTAATATATTTAATCTCCCCAATGTCATTGAAGCCTTGTTTTTTTTCTGTTGTTCATCTAACATAATTTCAATGGTATAGTACCAAATTGGGGTTGTATTGTCTTGAATAGTCAGCACTGAAAAGTTTTTGTCTTTCCCTTCAGTATGGAAAGAAGAAGCTGAAATACTTCCCTTATAATCATCAACATGAATACTTTTTTTTGAGTAAGTATAGTTCTTTATAGAGAAAGCAGAGCTGATGTTTATTTTCTGCATATTTTTCCATAAACTGTCCCCAACACAGATATTACAACCAATTCACTGATGTTTTCCCCTATATGTTAAAAGTTAGTTTGTAAGTTAGAAGCCCTATCTCTTTCTAAACTTTTTGGGAAGTGGACATATTTGAAAGTGCCAGAGCACAGTCCTGGGAATTGGCTGACTTCAAGATTTCAAAATGGCCATCATGACAAGCACAAATTGCTGCTGGGCACAGGCAATGCAGCTTGAATTTAAAATGTTTCACACTCACAATGGGGGAGTGTGTTGTTCTGACTGTAGTCGAATGTTAAAAGATGCCTAACTTTGGAACACTTCCAGAATGATTGGAACAGCACTAAAACACTTCCTGTAAAGTCAGAACAACTGTTTCTGATTTGGATGGAGCATTTTGAGCTGGAAACAGTATTTTAAGATGTAAACATTTTAAAATTGAAAACAAAGTATGGTGAAACACCTATTGAACACCCTCACAATTCCCTCAACCACCCCACATCTTTCTTATTAATTTAATCTTACCCAATGTCTTTTTAAAGGTAGATGGACACACTTCCAGCCCAGTTCAGGACTGCACCACCTACCATTTTTATTATCTAGAATTAGCATTCTTGTAAATGGTTGATGTTAGAGATTTATGTTTGTTTCAGCATTCTCATTTCTTTTTTATCTGTTAAATAATATTTTAAAAATTAAAGAAGTGGGCCAGGAGCCATGGGGGCAAGAGGGGAGATATCTGTAGCTACATTGGCTCCCAGAGGGTATATGTTGGAAACACAAGTCCTGATTATTTTAATAGCTTAAAATATTGGGCCAAACACAGGTGCAAAACAGCATTTCTCATCGTTTACTGCCATATACTTCCTCAGAGAGAGAAAGTGCTTCACTGCAGACATTTATTTTTATGTTGTTTTACAGTCCCAGGACACCATTCTATGTTTTGTGTTACCTGCTTCCCCTAATGCGTGTTGTTTTGTTCACAGTTTTCCCACCTCTCCTTATTCCAGTCTATTTCCAAATGCAAATCTTCACAACAATGTTCAAACACAAGTTCTGGGTGGTAAGTGAAAAATCCCACATGCCTTTTATTGCTTTCATTTCTCTTCGTGAAATGAAAATTCATCTGAAGAAGATCTCAGCTGAGGGGGTGAGGCAAGGTCTCTGTGCATATTCTTTGGAAAAGAAATAATTGTTGGCCTAGAGATAAAAAAAAAAACATACAGCATTTGCCATGTATAATGTTTTCCTTATCTCCTAGGACCTGGCATGGGCCTTTAGCTACTATGTACGCTACTTTATCACCTACATCCCATTTTATGGATTTCTTGGGTCCCTGCTTCTCCTCACCTTTGTCAGGTAGGGTTAGCTACTAAAATATTTAAAAGGTACTTCTTCTGGTTTATAACAGTCTGAGAAGTTCAAGACTAGTTAAGTTATAGATTCATCTATTTCTGAACAAATCTGCCAAATGTTTGTGCACAAGAAGACCACATTGTGACTGATTGATATAAGTCCTTGCTTAATGATCATAATTGGGACAGGGAACTCTGTTGCTAAGCAATGTGGCTGGTGAAGTATGACTTCACGTGACCATTCTGACTTACGATGGTAGTTGTGGCAGTCCCAGTTGTCATTGTTAGGTGAATCCTGTGTGATTGCCATTTGCAATCTCCCGACAGCTTCCCTTTGTCTTGGCTTGTTTGAACCTGGCAGTGAAGATTGGAAATGGCAGTCATATCACTGCAGGATGCAGTGTTGTAATTAGGAGCCAATTGGGAATTGTGATCATGTGATTGTGCAATGACTGCACTATAAGGGCCTGTCTTCGGTTCCCTTGTCCAGTGTCATCATAACTTTGGTTGTTGAATGGATGGTTGTCCAGTGAGGACAACATGTGCTTGTTTCTGCTATAGACAGGCATTATCTGCACCTTCCAACAGTGGAGTATTTTGTTGGAATATTCCCTCCTAGGTCTTTCCTTGATTTTATCAATTGTTCTAATATGTATTTACTTATCATCAATTGTTTGATTTGATTTGTGTGGCTGCTCATCTCATCATAGCAAATCTAAACAGCTAACAATGCATTAAAACACAATCCACAATAACATCAAAACAGTATTAATATTAAGAGTTGCTTTGCGGAGTGAGATGAGTGACATATACATTTAATAAATAAATCCCCTAGAAAGGCAGCTGATTGGTAAAAGCCAATCTATAATGAACTCAGAACCACAACTACGCTGGCTTCAACTTACCTCCTGGCCCCCCAAAAAACATTCACAACTTCAACATTTTCCAGAAGCTTAGCAGAGTTGAGTTCAACCATATCTTGATAGATAAGGTATTCCAAAACCTAGGTTTTACAGAAGATGACATTAATCAATGCTGCTGAACAGATGGATGGAAATAGCTGCAGTGGCACAGTGGTTAGAGTGCAGTACTGCAGGCTACTTCTGCTGACTGCTGGCTGCCTGCAATTTGGCAGATCAAACCTCACCAGGCTCAGGGTTGACTCAGCCTTCCATCCTTCTGAGGTCGGTAAAATGAGGATTCAGATTGTTGGGGGGCAATATGCTGATTCTGTAAACCACTTAGAGAGGGCGGCAAAAGCACTGTGAAGTGGTATATACCGGTAAGTCTAAGTGCTATTGCTATTTCCACATATAACCCTTTCCCACTGTTAATTGGACTCTAAAAACCTGTTTTTCCTTCCAGAACTTGAGTTAGATGTTTCAGGGGAGGGGCAGAGGGTTAGTTGGTGGATGATGTAAATATATATTGCAATGTATTGTTCTCTCAGATGATTGCTGTGCTGTTATATAATGTGTGTACAACTATGCTTGTCTTTTTTTATCTTGTAAAGCCACCCAGAGTAAGTTTGGAGATGGGAGACTTAGAAATTTGACCTATAAATCAATAAAATAAAGGCAAATGACACATTAGAGAACAACTGTGTACCTATAAAATGTGGGAAGTTCAAGACTGTTCAGACCTATTATTAAATTACTGGATATAAACCTAATCTTTGATCCTTTTGTTGGCCATAGAGTCTCTAGATTAAAGCTTTCAGGCTCAATCCCCTCTCTCTTTCTTGCTCTTTAGGTTTATGGAAAGCCATTGGTTTGTTTGGGTTACTCAGATGAATCATATTCCAATGGAAATTGACAGTGAGAAGCACAGAGACTGGCTCAGCTCCCAGGTAAATTTTCTTTACTGAAATCTCATTCCTATCTGGGAATAAGTATCACCAAGTCCAGGGGAATTTCTGAGCAACCATCCTTGGAATCCTCTAATAGAGTACTGGGAATGTGTCCTACTGATTTTATCTCAGGTTTGATGAAACTAACAAAAATGTTCCTCCATGCTTCACACTTTTTGCAAAGCAGACCATACCGGATTAAGGATTCAATTTAGCAAAATTTTAATTTAGTTAAATCCTTAGTCATCATTAATACTGCAAATATCAATTTAGTCTGGCATCTTGAGACAAAGGAACAATGATTGACCTATTTTTCTAAAAACATGAAGCTGGCTATAATTCAGATCTACATTGCTTTGTTTCGAATGTTGTTTGAAACATATTATTTTTTAATTTCCTGCCTCTTGCAATACCTCACTGTTTTGAAGAACTCAAAAGATTACTATTTTAGTCTGCAGTCAGAGTAATAGATTGCAGCATGTCCACAGTACTTTAATGGTAGACTTTACCAAAAAGAAAAAAGTAATGAATTTGAACTTAATCTCTTTTCAAATTCAGATTTATTGGGATTCACAATTCCCTTTCTTTCACAGCTGGTAGCTACTTGCAATATTGAGCAGTCTCTTTTCAATGACTGGTTCAGTGGACATCTGAACTTTCAAATAGAGCACCAGTAAGTATGCAATATTTGTTTCTGAAGGAATGTTGCCAGTGAAAATACATACACAAGATGTAATAGTCACCTTGGAGAAGCTGGAATAAGAAAAAAATGATGGCCAACAGCAATAAGCATAGAATATCAGTATGCTACAAGAATATGTAATATTTCTTAAATTCATATGGTACAAGCATACATAATAATTATTAAATTTATATGCCGCCCAGAGTCACTTTGCAGAGATGGAAAGCATATAAATTTAATAAATAAATAAAATGCAATGTACATAAAATTATTGTACAGGCAGTCCTTGACATAAGATTGAGCCCAAAATTCTGTTGTTAAATAGGTTTTGCCCCCATTTTATGACCTTTCTTGCCACAGTTGTTAAGTGAATCACTGCAGTTGATAAGTTAGTAACATGGTTGTTAAGTGAACCTGGCTTCCTCCATTGATTTTGCTTATCAAAAGGTTGCAAACGATGATCACATGACCTTGGGACACAGCAATGGTCATAAGTATGAACTAGTTGCCAAGCATCTGAATTTTGATCATTTTGACCATTCCAGTGGTCTTTCATATAAAACATCCAAATATTCCATCTAATTAGAAATGGAAAGGATAACCGCTCCCCCCCCAAAAAAACCATGGAGTTTTAAAACCCATTTTTCCAAAGCTTTAAGTTATTGCTGTTTTCCGGAAAAATTTAAAAAATAACAAGAGTATGAAACTGAAATATTTTGGCCACCTCATGAGAAGGAAGGACTCCCTGGAGAAGAGCCTAATGCTGGGAGAAATTG
>JANHJO010008528.1:214140-227152 GCA_032468235.1 Pseudoxyrhopus heterurus | reverse complement strand
TATATAATTCTTGTTCATGTTCTATGTTTTTCCACTTTTATATAACTATATATGTTTTTGACAAAATAAATAAATAAGTAAAAATAAATAAATTTCAGCACCTGAATCAGATACTACTCTGGAGCTCAGAAAATGTAGATAAGAAAGGGATGGACTTTCAATGATGTGGTCATGGCTATCATCTTTCTTGTCATTCACCTTATGATAGCATTTCCTACTGTTCCTAGCCAATGGTAATCATTGCTGAAAATTGTTAAAGTTGTAGCCCACCAATTTAAAAAAGACACCAATTTAAAAAAGACTGTCATCAGGGGCATCCATGGAGAATATTTAGAAGAATGACTGGTTCTTCCACAGTCAACTTGCTTCTTGGCTGCTCCGCCCCCAGCTGGAGACTCAACCGATTCCTTCTTCTTCAAAAAGCACTCTGATTCTCTGAGAGTATCCAGCTACCTGAGGGTGCAAGAAGGTTGATTTCCAGGGCTTTCCTTTTCCAAGGGAAGTTTCTTCTGACTTAGAAAATATTCTAAATAAAAAACTGTGAACAATCTGTAGTAGACCAGAAGGAAATGCTACAACCAAGTCACAATGATTTCTCCAGAAGTTTTCTTTCAAGTCCAGAAAAATTAGAAACACACTTCGGGGTGGGGCATGGGGAACAAATGAGAAAATCTCCCAGGATTGTCTGCAAAGTAAAAAAAAAATGTGATCAGGTTTTGCAAGGCTCACAACCTTTCTTTTATACTGTTGAATGCCTTTCGGGTTTGAGAGCATATTAGGACTCCTGCTATGAAATGACTGCTATGGTAGGTATGGTCAATCTTAAAGTACCCATATACCCAAAAGTAAATCATTGAGACAGTTACCTACGCACTCTTAACTGTCCAGAATGCTTTATATCAGTTAAATTTAGAGTGTTTTCCCCCTTTGGCAGGTGGGCACAATTCCAAGCAAAGCACCTAGGCTGTGTAGAATCTAAAAAATGGAAATCATAATTAATGTAACCTTGCAAGTGCTTTCCCATTCAAGAAGCTTCCTTTTGACCTTTTAAAACCTTTTAAAAATGAAATGGTGAACTCTAATAGAAGTGTTCACTGTCCTTTAACACTATGGCACTACATGTGGGAACAGAGATAAATTGATTCCTAAAGAGTTCTAAAAAGATGGCAAATGCAAGGCTTCTGAGCCTGTAGTCCTGGATTTTCCTTCCTCTATCTCTTATCATCATCCTAAACTCATTTTTTTCCATAATTGGACTCTTTTGATGCCTAGAGATAGAAGAACCAGTGATTTAAAGGACTAAAGCCTGAATTCCAATAAAAGAACTCTGACTGAACTCTGCTCAACTGGGATCCCACTACTATAGTGGCCTTTGCATCAGACATCTACTCTACTCCTATTATTTTGAAGACAAAATAAGAATGGAAAGGACAACATACACCACCTTGAGTTCCTTGAAAGAAGTGCACAATAACAATGTGTAAGATGGTCAGATTGTAAAATCCTGTCAACTGAACCAGGACATACCCTGTTGGAGTTTGCAAAATGTAATATATTCCAATAAACAACATAGAGAAAAAAAATCCATTAAGAAGCTGTTAAAGAAATTGTATTTAACCATCCCCTTTTAAGGACATATAGTACTAACTAGACAGTAGGCGCATAAAAGGTGATGTACAGGTAAGTCTTTGACTTATGACTATAATTGAGACCAAGCAAGGAAGTCGGTAAATGAATAATGCCTAATTTATGACCTTTTTTTGGCACTGTTTTTAAGCAAATCACTGCAGTTTCTATCTGAATTATGCAGTTGTTAAGTGAATCTGACTTCCCTCATTGACTGCTTAACAGAAACAAGGATGCTCTAACCATAATAAGTGTAAGGACCAATTGTCTTTTTTCAGTACCATTGTAACTTTGAATGGTCATTAAACAAATGGTTGTAAGTTGAGGACTACCTTTATAAAAAGCATTGAGATTATTAATGACCAATATCCATTATGGCAGGAAAAGTTTGCTCTCAGTGAGTGGTTGGTGAAGTGCAGAGGAGGAATGGAAGGAAACAATAATTTCTGTCAATATTCTCAGTCATTGAAAAGGTTTATATTTAGGGCAGAGTTCCCCAACGTTTCCGGCTTTGCAGACTGGCAGGGAGAGGGGAAAGAGGGGATGGTTCATGCAAGTGACCGGCAAGCACATGGCACACAGCTCCATTTCCACGAGCAGCTTGCACTTGTGCCTACCACTTATGCAAATGGAGCCCACTGTTCACATATGTGAGGATGTGCATGTGCATGTGCTCGCCAGTCATTTCCACAGCCCAGTTGCAAACCCTTCACGGCCCACAGGTTGGGGACCGCTGGTTTAGGGCTAAATTAATCCCAATGGCAGTTGTCTTAAAATCTAGATCAAATCCTGGTCAAATAGAAAGAGGATGGGATCATATATATTTACCAGCAAGAGGCAGAATTCTTCCTGTACAAATTGTTTCCCAGCTACATGATTTAATTGTTTAAGGCATTGTTTTGATCCTAGAGCTCAGCCAAAGAGAAACACATGGGGAATGAGGAATAAAAACAGATATTCTGTAGGAAAGCTAACCATAGATTGGCATCATCCTCCACACAGGAGACTGTTCTATTTTAGAGGTTTTGTTTTTTTTTAAAAATGTCCATTTGTGCATCAAACTGATTCATGTGCCAGAGAAGATGTGACAATTTTTTTCTCTCAAAGGTATGCATTATCTGCGTTTGGAAAAGCTCTTCTTTGGAGACTGTTGGTGTATCTTATTATAAAAATACATAACTGTCCTTAACAGTAGAATCCACATTTGATAGACCATGGGCTTTGAACTCATATTTGGTTCCAGTTCACATATTTGGATGTTCTTTTATTAAAAGATTTTGCTTCTTTCAAACATGTCTCCCTTCACACTCTTGTAAATAATTAACTTTCCTTTAACTAAGATTTTCCACAAAGGTGCAGAGCAGTGGGTGCTATGAACTGAGAAAGCATTATTCTAGTATTTGAAGAGATTTATATGACACATATTTTCGATTTAGAAACTGAATACTCTCCATTTCAGTATCTGGTTTACCCACTTCAAGAGAAAATATAATAGGATCTAATCTGTGTTGGTCACCAGAACCAGAGATTTTTGTCTTCTGAGCTACTGTGTGACACAGAGAAGTTCCCTGAGGATGGGCTCCAACATGAGTCCAAAAGCTCGGGAGACAAAACCTCTTGTTCCATTGACCAACCCAGATTGGATCCTGCAACATTATCCTGGGATATCTATATTCACCTTCATTTGCGAGTAAATGTAATGTCACACAGAAGGACACACTGATGTATAATAAATAGTTTTACACAGTAGAAAGTATATGTGGGGAGAGAAACAATACGGTAACATTAGGAGTACATGTTTTGGAAGAAAGTATTGAGGCTCCTGCTTGAGTGAAAGAAAATAAAGATAAGCTTTATTTAGGAACTAATCCGGTGATAGGAAAAGCTTAGTTATCCATAGCTAAGGAACTCTTTTCCACTGTGGACAAAATGAGTCAGTTAAGTATCTGGATTGCACAGGTGAGAGTCAAAGAGGAAGGAGACTGAGAAGAAAGTAATGAAAGTGAATATTTGTACATCTAACTGGCCCTAATGGTCAATAGTGTTATTGGTGCAGTAAGCTAGTTTATGCAAGACTGAACTCTTTATCAGAAATGCTCCTCACTGATAAATAGTTTATGAGATGTTCTTATTCATGGTGTATTAAACTCCTTATCCAGTGGTTGTATCTTGAATTCTTCATCCCAAATTCTTGATCTTGAATTCTTGTACGCAGTCATTCCTGTGCATATTTGTGGTTTGCTTTCTGCTGATTATTTATGTATTTTCTCAAGTTTAATTTAGCTACTGAAATTCCTCATTGCCTTCTGTTCTCACATTGCCTCCCCCCCCCCTCTTCTTCTTTTGTCTATTTCTGATATACTTTTTGTTGTTGCTTCCTGTCTTTTCTGCCAGAACTATTTTTGTGATGGTTTAATTGGAGTGGAATAAAACTCACTGTGGCAGGGGGGAGTAGTAGTTAAAAATGGCACTGGGATTTAAGTCTTTTTGCAGAGTTTATCAATTAAATCATCCTCTTTCCATAAACCAACTAAGGAACGAACAGATGAGGATTGTCTTAGAACATAAGGCAACAACCACAAATATTGTGGTAAAAGTCCTTATTTGTGCAATGCCATGGAATGGGACCTGAAAGCGGAGAATGGGGACCAGTAACTTCTAGAGCTCTTCTCTATGTGAGGAATTTGGCTCCCAGGAGGGGGTTATTGCTATAACATCTATCCTGCAGCTGCACTCTCTCTGAAAGACTATGACAACACAGTTCTTAAAAGACAGGGCATAGTTGATTCCATCTGTAGACAATGTTTACTGACAGCTGAAATTGTTATTTCTCACTGTGGCATTGGGTTTTCTTTCTGTGGTGTTTCCAATACTTTTTATTTTAAGATCATTTATCAGACCTAGCTTCCTTCAAAGATTCGGGTACAATGACACTCAGGTAAACTCTACTTGTGAGGGGTTCTTTTTAATGATTGATAAAGAATTTTAACAGTGCAAATATATGCTATAATCCTGTATATGAGTTCTTGAAGTAAATCTCACTAAATTCAGAACAAGCAATCAAATTATACGTGAACTCAGCCTTTGACTTGTTTTGCTCCTACTATAATTCAATAATTGGGTAAAGTAGCTTATTTTTCATTTTTTTATTAATTTTCATCAAGAAATAAAATGCAGATTCTTGTCAGCTCAATTTAAATGAAATATAGAAATGTGATGAATGAATGAAAGAAAAAGAATGAATGAACTTAATTGTCCTTAATTGTCCTATTGATACATTAGACCAACTGCTACAAACCCCATCTGCTTGAGATTATTAGAATTGTGGGTTCCTTGGTGTTCTCTGACCTTGGTTGTTTTCTTGCAGATAGATGTTTCATTACTAGGTAATTAGAGTTGAAGCTCAATGCATTTAAGGAGCAACAGGAAGAGAAAGGCTGCTGTAAATAGGAAAGGGAGGGGGAGGAGGAAGAGGAAGAGGAAGGGGAAAAAAGCAATGTCAGGGCTCTTCCAAAAATACCAGTTGCTCATCACAGTTTACATTTTCTTTTACAATTACCTAGAGCCCACAGATTATGTACAGATTTAAAAAACAACAACCCAGGAGCTAAAATCCAATTAAAGCCAGGGAGGCAGATTCTTTCTAATCTATAGAGTTTTGAATGAGTTAATTCATCAGGCTGTGTGAAAGCCCACATCTACATTTAATCCACAGTTTTAAATATACAGCACATGAATAACTGAAGAACACTAGGAAAGCTACATCTTCACTAGGGCAATGTATTGAACTAAGCAGCACAAAGATGAATAACAATTTCATTTCATCACATTTGCTCATCACTAAGAGACCCATATACTACTAATTGTCTATCAGTGTGTGCACTTATAAGTTAATTTTTACCTCAAAGTTTGCAATATTCCAAGGACCATAAAATAGAAGGATGACAGGCGGCGCTTTGCAGAGCATATTAGTCTAGAGGTAAAGAACAGCTATGTTTAAATTCATACTGAAAACCTGTAATGGGTAAGTCATTCACAGATCTCCTTTCCTTGATTTTAGGATTTGTGTTCTAGGAAGCAAAATTCTAGGCCAGAACACCAATCAAGGCCTAGTAGTCCTAAAGAGAAAAATGCCTGCCTATCTGCATTTTGGGATGTGTTCTGAATGACAGTCATTTTCTATCTCAAATCATTCTCTTTCCCCCACACAAAGAGCTCTTGTTTTACTCATCCAGATGGCCAATGCATGCTTACAATGCGTGACACCTAAGTAAAGCCACAGCAGAGTATTTGATGCAGAAGAATTTTGAGCAGACAGGCAGTTAATGGAAAAAGTAGTTAATCTGTACAGACTGTGCCTCTGACATTCCTCTGATCCAAAACAAGGCCATATTTTATGCTAAAATAAAGAATATGGCCAAGGTATTGTCATGACATACCTGTGGGTACTGTTTCTACTTCACTCCTTGGTGGTTTGTCTTACTGTGAATGAACTGTGCAAGCTAAAAGGGATTGTTTTGGGCTCTGGAGCTAGGTGTCTTTGATATCTCCATCTGAACAGAACATGCATCCTTTCCATGGTTAATGCCATGCTTCAACTGATGGGTCATTCTGACCCTAATGGAGACACTGCTGCCTTTTAGGCCAAGGCTCATTTTGGGTGCAATTTTGAGATTGTTATTTAGGTGATTGGAGTTGGATTCTAGTGCTGGTAATTGTATGGAAAAATACTTGGCATAATGATGTCTCTTTAGTAAGGCAGTAAAATTAATAATAATTCAAGCTTCAACACTAATATATACACAATCAATACTGCTTGTAATGCCTTGTTTATTTTATCACTGGAATACATGCAGACTTCAAAAGAAATCAGTCCAATGGCAATAAGAACCAGTTTCATGTTAACACTGGAGTCTATTTATTAAATAGAAATCAGCATATGTTATTAGAATAGGAACACAGAAGTAAGGAAGAGATGATAATGCAACCAGGAAAAAATATTCAAAGCTGCTGTAATATGCTTTTTTTTTCTTTTCAGGCAACCAATTCTTGTAATTTGGGAAAACTGGCAGCTAGCAAAGCCATCTTGATCTAATCATTTCCTTCATCTCTTATAGGACCAGATATTGATAAGTAAATAATGACTGTGCAAAACCTCCAGCCAGTGTGAAATAAACTGGAGGCTTTTGCAGTGAATTTGGTGTAAGAAATACTTTTTGCAGATGAAATTTCAGAGGATATCCTTCTTCACAACAAGTTCATTTTGTACTCAAAACAATGCTAAATCTCCTTTCAATGAACAAACTGGACTTTCTTGTAAGGCAGTCACCATTTCTACAAGGACCCCTTCAATTGTCCTTCACCATCATTAAACATTTGCTTGCCTATCACCATGCCTTAGTGCACCCTCCACCTTCTTGCTGTCTTCCAGATGAGCTAGACTAGAGTTCTCAGTTAACCATCAGGAGGACATGAGGCTGGGGAAAGGTGATTGAATAGTCACTAGAACGCTCTGGGGCGCATCCTTAATAGGTCAATTTCTGTACCACCTTGTAGGCAAAGTTGCAGAAGTCAATATTCTCGAAGCAAATGTTGCTAGAAACTATTTTACTTCTGGTTTTAGCTCAATAGAAAAGCAATCAGATACATGCTCACCACTGAGTATGAATAGATTTAAGGCCTCCTTTGACAATTTCATTCTGCGGCCTTTGCAAGATGCTACATGACTGCCTCTCTGGCCCAAAAAATCTTTCTTCATATACCCACATAGTTCATCATTTTAGGTGTCTGAAATAAAAAAAGGCAGCATGTCCGCTGTAAAAGAAGCAATTCTAAAACTCTGGCTTATTCGTCCATCTTGGTGCAGCTGTCCTATGATGCACAGAAATCTTATAGCAGGAAAAGGGTGTGTTATTACTTGTTGTCCTGATTACATAATTTCAACAGCATGTTTCTCAAATACATCCTTCAAGAGAAGACTGCTGTATGAATCTGTACAATCTTTAGCCCTCAAGTGGTACTATAAATGATTAGGACAGTAGCCAGGAGATAGTGAACAACAAAGCAGTGGAGCATCCTCAGTTCCACTCCAACAACTGGATCAAGAAAATACTGTTTGATATGCAACACTATCAAACATTCCCAAGTCAATAACGTCCAGTAAAAACCCAAAGAGTGCTTGCTCTATTGCTCATAAACACAACATACTAGTGAAGTCAACCTATTAATTTCAAGGCAAACTTGAAGAAAACATTACTTCCCCAAGAATAGAAATGGTAGTGTCCAATTCAGCGATTACAGGCAATTCTGACAGATGTGGCTTCACATCGCATTCAGAACATAATCCAAACAACCCCACCAATGATCAGTTGATAACCTCTAGCCACTGTGTCATATTCTGGCTTCCTCCTCTTGTGATGGTAGAGTTGAAAATCTGGTAAAGTCCACTCAGATCCAGGACGAGGGTGCAATCATAAGGAGACAAAAGGAAGCCACAATGTATGCAAAATTCTGCTGCCAACCAGATATACATGCCCAATGGAACAATCTCTCAGTAATACAAACTGAATTGATTGGCTAAATTCATCCAAGCAGCAGACTCTGGTTGTAGAGGCTTTGTGAATTCATGGATTATCAACAAAACCTGATTTTCATTGTCATTATTCATGAATGGAAGGTGAAATAGCAAGTGCCTTCCACAATGAGTAATTACCAACTAGACCACTCGGTCTGAAAGTAGGAGGGAATGGCTACCAAGGGAAATTATGTCTTCTAGGAAGCCTGTATCAGTGGTTCTCATCTCAGAAGTTTCAAAACGTTATCCAAAAGGAAAAACTGTTTTCTTCTTTAACCAGAGAAAATGAGAGGCATTTTCCCAACAAATCATCTAGATAGTTGAATTATAAATTCAATATTAACTTTTAGTATACCCTAAAATACCATAAAAAGAGAGAAATCCTCCCCAATACTGTAACATCAAAACTGAAGTTTCACTAATTAAATCCAAATAGCCCCCACTTTTTAAAAACTGCAGAATGTGTGTAACTTCTAATGGCTTGCTAGAAAATTCAGTCTCTGAGGTCAATCTTTGGATGTGAATAAAGGGCGAGGGAAGCTTAGGTTTAGAAAATACTTAGCCAAAGGCAAGCCTCTAAATGAGAACTCAGGAGTACAGCAGAAATGTGGGCTAAGGAAGATCATGGTAATGGATCCATGACTAGTATGTTGAATGCAACTAAGCACAGTTGAAAAAGCCTTGGGAGAAATGATTTCAGGTGGGAAAAGCTTGTTCTAGAATGTCCGTGGCATAAAAAAGAGGTCCATTGGTCACGAGTGGCTATCCATTAGATCATTTCCCCATCCTTTCATCACAACTGGGATTTTGATCAGGAGTGGCTTTAATACCAGCATGCAGAGTGTGGCAAAGGGTCCATTGATCCCTCAAAGGAAAACCCTGAGCTACCATCGGAAACAAAAGCAAAACCTTTCCCAGCTACCACTCTCAAGCTTGTAAGAAATACTGGAGGAATCTGCACCTTGAAGCTCTCAAGGAAGGCTGTTTTCAGCAGGTGCATGCCTTTGGAAAGCTGAAGCAGTAGTTTATCTATCTATTCATTATGCAGCAGTGACAAACAGCATTTAGATTTCAGAATGGCAAGCAGATAATGAGCCCAAGGTCCAGCCGAGGCCTCAGGAATACTTTTTATATATTTATACATGTGTGTATATAGAGTGGCTTTTAAGTAGAATATTATATACTGGCTGAGGAGGAATGCATAGAAAAAAGGAAGGAGTTCCAACATGGCCTCATTCCATAGTGCCAGAGAGCTCATATTCACTGGGTAAAAATGCCTGGAGTAGATGCTTCAAGAAACTGAAGCTGTCACTCAACAGGAAAAGCCTGTGCTTCTCACATTTTAATTAATATTGCGCCATCTTGAATGTGAGCAGACATTCTGTCATCGATTTTCTGGGTGTCCACAGAAGAACTGAAGGCAAAAATCCTTCCGGATCATCATCTTCCATTTACATCTCGCTGGGATAGAAGCCCAGTTTAGCAATGGACATTTCCTTCCGAAGCCTCATGACTTCCCAATACATCAATTCCACTGTGGGTCAAAGGAAAAGAAAGAGATTAAACAGAGAAGCAAATGAGAAATCGTTGTAGCAGAAGGCAAACGTTTGTTTGCTCTATGCTAGCTTCCCCAATGTAGTGCTCTCCTGAGCTCAACATTCATCAACTCAGCCACCATGGCCAAATGATCAGGAGTCATGAGAGTCATTTGAGGAACCTAACCCTTCCATTTGGAAAAGCCACTTCATATTTTAGCAAGAGATCAAGAAAATATGAAGGTAGAGGAATTGATGTGTAGCATCTCTGTTCCACTAATACAAAAGCAAGATCCTTGCCCTACAATAATGGCTATTTCTCTGTGGATCAAAAGGCGTGTGTGTGTGTTGTGTTACCATTGTCCTTTGCTTAACAGGATGATATCTTCTTTTTCCACCACCATCAGCCCTCCACTTTCTAAAATTACATTTCTGCTCTGGAATCAGATTTCTTTTATCCAAGCAACTTAGTTGTGGCTCTTCCTCCTGTTCACAAGGTTATTCCTTCTGCCCAGGACAACCACATATTTATCTTCTCACTAAATGGAAGGCATCTGTATGTTGAAACCCTACCCATTTTTAATTAATATGCTATCTTAATATGCTATCCTAAAAATAGTCCAAATTATGCAAAGCTCAAATCCCAACTTGGATGTTAACATCACATATACCTTCTTGAACCTATTTCTGGAGTTTAGGGTTTGATTTTATGTATATGAACTTTTCAATCCATTACACATTAGATTAACTAGATTACTTCAGGTAATGTAGCTGAACACTTTTCTTTTCTACCTGCTTTGGGTAACATTTACAAGAGGGGGAAATAATTCTCTCTTCAATGTTCCCTTATGAAATGTCCAAAATGCTTGGAATGATTTGGTGGTCTCATTTGTAGTCACATAGGTTGGTTGTGAACCTTGTGAATTAGCTACAAAGGGAACAGCCCAACTTCCACATCTCAAAAGAGAGAAATTCTTACCATCTTGTCTCACCAGTCCCTGCTGGATGTACCGAATGTAAGTGAAGAAGTTGCATACGGCTGTAATCTGAGAGAGAGAACAAACATTACACCTGTTTATAAGCACATTTGGAAATATTTACAAAAAACATACATGTGAATAGCACAGACAATAGTAAACTCTTCTGTCTTTAAGATGAGAGATTACTCTGTTGGCATCAGATGCAAGATACCTACAAAAAGGCATGGAGCAAGGCAAAACAAATGCAAGCAAGCTGAACACAATTTTTCTGCCTATATTCACATTTATAGTGTCCAGATAAAGATTAGATTATTTTCTGCTAGGCGCATTATTAATAAGAACTTACCCTGGCCCTGCAGGAAGGGGAAATGTAGTAATAATTCCCAGAATCCC
The DNA here is from genome assembly GCA_032468235.1 of Pseudoxyrhopus heterurus. NCBI lineage: Eukaryota > Metazoa > Chordata > Lepidosauria > Squamata > Pseudoxyrhopus > Pseudoxyrhopus heterurus. Next base: position 216,044 of record JANHJO010008528.1, on the reverse strand, counting down.
CCAGTTTGATGCGATGCTTGCAGGCTCGAGACAGGCCGCTCAGAGCGCATTTCCTATACAAAGGGAGGTGGGAGTGGAAAGAGTTAAGCAGGATGTCATCTAGAGGCCTTGACTAAAGGGAACAAAACATGATGCTGGTCACTACAATGCAAACCCAAATAAAGACCTTCATCTTTGCATTAACCTATTAAAGGGTTTCACAGTATGTTGTCATTTTTTTTAGTTATTCTCTATACTATGAATTTATCCTAAAAGATATTAAGGCTATAAAGCTAAGTGTACTTATTAACAAAGAAGTTCAATTCAATTCAGTTCAATTTACACTTCTTAGAAGTGGATAGTAAACTTGTCAACTTCATATTAGGGATTGTTATATCCTGGGAGAAGATCTTCCTATTCTGTCAGTTAAAATTGTGAATGATCTAAACCAGTGTTTTTTAACTCCCAGAATTCCCCAGCCCTCCTGCTTCTTCTTTCTTTTTAATCTTGGAGGCCAATCAGTGTTTCTGTTGAATCAGACTTTGTTGATTCAAAACTTCCTATTTGCTGCTTGTTTGAAAAGTGCATTTGGAGCATTCAGTCTCAAAACATGTTGCTGCTATAGAGGTTACAGAAAGTTTGGAATTTGGCCTTATTAGAAATAAAAATATTAAGAAATGGAAAAAATCATAAAGATGCATTTACAAATATTCTGCCTCCATTCGATCACCTCTTCCTACTCTACAGTAAATGAATTCAATTATCATTATGAAGATTAGCAGTGTAGAATGTCTGAATTTATTGCTTCTTGTTTTTCTTCCTTCTGTAGATTTGTACCGGTAAGTAATTTAATTTAAAAAGAGAAAAGAAAAGAAACTATTACCATTAAGCCACCTGTAGGCAATTCAAAATTTCTTGCATTAAAATTTGACATTTGAAAAAGTCTAGCTGTAGCATTTGGGAGGTAACCAGCAACACAGAAAACCAAGTAAAGTTAATACGGTATTACAGGAGAAAGTTGATAGTTAGTAGACAAAAATACCCCTCTGGGATTATATACCCAGCAGTGCAGGAATAAAGATGAACCATTTCAAATACAGTTGTAATTGAAGATTATATGGTATGCTGCCAGCATCTTAAATGCTTACAATTTATTTGATAGCACCAATTACAAGGTGGTTAGTAAAAACTTGAGTTAGTAGCTTATTAATAATGGAGTAAATACCTTTTCACTGGCTTAACAAAAATAACTTACGTTATAATTTGGGACCGGAACCCACTGTGAGAAGAAATAAGAAGTTGAAACTAGTATTAGGCTAGAAATGGCAACATTCATTCTTCTTGGACTAATGGCGGTGTGCGTGTAGAAAGCACAGCTCAAACTGTGCTGTGGGAAGATTAACATCTAAATGATTTAGGCTACAATCCTATATGGGGGGTCTTTGGAGTTCTCTGAGCTTGTTTGTTTTCTTGCAGATGTTTCATTACCCTAACTAGGTAACGTCATCAGTGCACATCCTATACTTACCAAGAAACCGACAAGAATAAACTCAGAGTAGCAGAATTCTGGACTGCACTATTCCTAAAATGTAAATGGGGCAGAGAGAATATCTGTCTCAAGGATAAGTTATTTCCAGCCCAGCAGGCTGACCTAAAGTAACCAAGTGCCCCTTCTTGTGGACCACCTTGCACTGATGCCAATTGCGGGGGGGGTGTTGTACAGCAGATGAACCACCATAACAGCCATCTTAGCAGCCATGCAGTCTAATGGGAGAATGCAACTGGGCAACTCCAGGCAGTTTAAATCCTTTGGGGCCCAGAGTTGAGTACAAATACCTAGCAGACATAGAGATCAAATCATTCTCCCTCTCTCTCTCTCTCCCCCCTCTCTTTATCTCCCTCCCTCCCTCCCTCTCTCATTCTCT
>JANHJO010008528.1:189440-203159 GCA_032468235.1 Pseudoxyrhopus heterurus | reverse complement strand
TTGCACTGTAATGAAAGAATAATTGATAAATAAAAATATAATAAAACTTGGGGGGGGGGGAAAGGAGGCAGCATTTACGTGGTATCACCACTAAGCACTTATTGTTATTTTGGCATCACCCGGTGCAGAAGAGCTATAACTCACTTAGCTCCATATACAAGATGCTTTTCATACAGGACCTGATATCTCCAAATTACAAACCAGTTCGATGATGGGAAATGAAATCACATTCAGAACTAAAGATTTGGAATCTTTAGAATCAGCAGACCTTCAAACCCAATGCTATTCTGCCTTGGTGAATTTCTTCCTGTTGCTCCCCTTCCAGATCCAAGCAACTTCCAGACACCTGGACAGCACTCTGACAGCATTTGAGGGAGAACAAGGGCAACACCATATTCCCCACTCAGAAGGATAAACAATGAGTGGTATCAAAAGCTGTTGAGAGATGAAGCAGAGTACACTACCTCTAACCAGGTCCCTCCAAGTGTAACCAAGAGCTGTCTCTGTACTGTATCCAGGCCTGAAACCGGATTGCAACAGGTCCAAATAATCTGTTTCATTCAAGTCTTTTTGTATTTTCTCTTTCCTCAGAAAGAGTTGGAGACAGGTCAGTAGTTTATTTAATATATCTGAGTCTAGCAATGGTTCCTTAGGAAGGGGCACATCACTGTCTCCTTCAAAGAGGAGGGCAGCTTCTCTTCTCTCAGGGATTCATTCACCATCATTGAAACCCAGCTCTTCCTCACTTCAACCAGGAAGGAAAAAGGTCCAGATTACAGGGGACGGGGTTGATGTGGAAGTTGCTGCAGATGCCACTGGAAGGAAGATACATTGCACTAATATACACGTCAAAGAAACCTCACCCTTGCATAGTAATGAATTTTTATCTATTCCCACATTTGTGACAATAATTTTTCAAATTATACACAAACTTTTCCATGCACAAACAGATATACATAGGATCTTTGACTTCTACAACATAGCTGAGCTTTAATTTCCATCAACTTCTCAAATTGCTTGGAGATTTTCTACTCCTGCTATAGAGACTGAGTTTTCAGTGGAAACACTTTTTTCTTACAGTTATTGTATGTGATATATATATTTTAAAAAACCACTTTCATAACTTAGACACAGCCAAAAATGGATAATAGTTCAATGGAAAAATACGTAATACTTTGCACAAAGAAGATCATTTTAAATTGGCTTCAATGTTTCTAATGAAACAAAACCTTCATTCCCTTATTTTTCACAACAGGACCACTATTGCTTAGGCTTAGGGCTTACATGAACATTACAGCAAACATTCACACACACACACAAACACACACACCATATGCAGAGTGTGTGTGTACATGTGTGTGTGTGTGTGTGTACACAGAGAACTATATTTGCAACTACCAACATGAATTTCACAGCACTCTGTAAACTCAGCATCAAGAATAACATTAGCAGAATGTATTCCAAGTTCAGCAAATCAATCAAATCAAGCCAGAATTCTTTTTAGTTTCAATGTACTCTTCAGCTGACCATTAAAAAGATACAAGAGTAAAATCACAACAAAACTATCAACCAATCAGAGATCTTTTGACAGACTTTTGACTGACTTGGTAAGATTACTGAGCATAGTTTTGCATGCATTCCACGCATACTCTTGGTTCCTGCTGAAGTTGAATATCAGAGGGCATTTGACATAAAAAAAACTTTTAATTTATTTGAAAAGACATTCTGAAGCTCAACATCAACAGGATACAAGAACATGCACACAGATACACAGACACACACACAAAGAAACCATAGTGTAAAAATCAACCAAACAATAATAGTCTTCATATATACAACTTCAAAAGTTTCAGCCATGCTTATGAATGAAACCAAATGATGCACTCCCAAGCCCCAACTTAGGTCAGACAGAGATAGTAATAGTAATAGTAGTAACAGTAGTAGACGGCTGTTTCTTTCACAAGTTATAATGAATGCAAAGGTAAAGTAAATTGTGCTGGAGCTTGGAGCCCTGGGCATCAGGTACAGCATATCACCTGGCTGTGTGAATAACTGGATAACACCTAACTTCTAGGTGTTTTATTTTTATTTTTTATATTGTGTGGTTTATGTATTTTATTTGTTTTATTGTAAGCAGCCTAGAGCCACATAAATGTGAGATGAGCAGCTATATGAATGAATGTATGAATAAATCACTAAAAGGAGTCCTGGTGGCGCAGTGGTTAGAATGCAGTATTGCAGGTTAACTCTGTTCACAGCCTGGAGTTTGATCCTGACTGGCTCAAGGTTGATTTAGCCTTCTATCCTTCCAAGGTCAATAAATGAGGACCCAGATTGTTGGGCAATATGTTGACATTTGTAAAATGTTCAGAGAGTGCTGTAAAGCATTATGGGGTGCTATTGCTAAAAGATCTCAGAACCACTGAAAATCCCCATGTTTGTTTAAAAAGGATAAAGATCCTAAGCATAATAATTTTTACCTACAATTTATTTTTTTAAAAAAATATGCCACACATGCGAAGAAAAACCCACCATGGAAAAGATCCAAACAGGAAACTACAGAAGTATAGCCATTATCCACCCCTGTGGGTTAATCCTGGGAGATAAATTGCTCAAGTTTAGCCAACATTAGCCTATGGCCAAGATTTGATTATATCAAGCTTGGAAAAGAGCTCAGGAGTAAATGAGATATACTGTATGTATCAAGCAGTGACAATTAAATCAGATTGGTTCAAGTTCATGTGAAACAAGAAACAAATAAAGGATATCTTTGCAAAAAAAAACTTTGCAAAATAAGAATAAGATGTTTGATTTGGCAATTCTTGTCTTACATTTCAATTTTGATTCCAAGTAAACTAGCACACTAGGCAGCCAACAGCCTGACAAGGAGCCCGATGGAAGCCGGCCAGATCACACTAGGACACTAAGGCTCAAAGTCTCTCAAAAGGACCAAGTGAAGAGATGGATATTGATCCTGAACATAAATAAATGGCATTTATTTAATTGGACGTGCCTTTTGGCGATGATCAAAGAGCCAGGAACCTGTGCTTCCTCTCCCCACCTTAAAGGCTGCTAAAGGGCATATCAGCATCGAAGTTAAGAGATAGCATCAAAAGCTCTGCAATGGGGTATTAATGAGCTTCTGCACATTGTTATTTCATGAAATCAGTTTGCCTGAATTTTGCAAGTGCCCAAATGTCTATTTTTATTTCACAAAGCTATTGATATCAAATTCATTCCACCATGTGTAAGTACCTACTGGCCCATTTTTCAGCCCCTAAAGCTCCTGCCAAGACTAAGCAAATGAAATTTGCAGGCAATTTTCCAACTTCCAGCAGAGCTGTTTGCCAACTTACTTTCTGAAAATGCTTTAAGCCTCCAATAGGCATAGTTTAGCCCCACGCCGGTTGCTGATGATATAATTCCCATGCCTCCTCCAAACTACTGCGAAAAGGAGGAGGAAGAGGCCTTGCTCGCAAAAATATTCCCCCACCCCTGCATCAACTGTATATCAGCTCTCTATTGTTAGATGTGAATTACCATTCCTGGAATCAAGGAAAGTCCCTCTCAGCATCAAAAACAATGCGCAGCAAAAGCTGGGAATCTACTGACACGTCTTGTACCTGACTTTACATTGTTCTTTGCTCAGTGATCTAGAAAAAAGGGAAAACAAAATGTTCTATGAAATTCTGTGGTTGGGATGAAAGCCCTCAAGTTCTTTAGAGGTCTGACTGCATATCTATTCCAGAACAGGTGGTTTTTTAAATAAATCATATTGAAAAGGTTTGCAGAGACAATCACTTCTGGAGGGAGAAAATGGGACTCTCTAACAAAATCTGTAAAAAAAAAAACAATTATCAAAAAGAAAGAAGTTAGGGGAAAATACAAAAGTGTTTCTTTGGTGCCCAGAAAAAAAAAAGTTCCTTATCAAAACACAACTCTTAAAATCGACCAGACAGAACTGAAATGCAGATGCATGAAGAACATAGAAATCTGAAGGGAACAGCAATGCAGGGTTGTCCTCAAGTTACGACTGAAACAGAGTCTGGCCATCACAGTTATAACTCATAAAAGTAGTAAAGCAGGCTGGTCATATAACCAACCCGATTTTATGACCTTTTTCAATGGCCATTAAGCGAACACGGTGATTATTAAGTGATCCAATGGTTCATTATGGTGCAGTTTTGCTGAAAACCAGCTTGTTTTCAGTAAAATAGATGTAAAATAGATCAAGTGATTGCAGGATGCTGCAGACGGCTGTAAATCTTTGATAGTGAGATGGGCGGCATATAATTTCAATAAATAAATAAAATGCAGCCCAATTGCTCAGGGCCCAAAGTGCACTCATGTGACTTCAAGAGAGGGGGGAGCCATTGGAATTTTAAATCTGTATCTTAAGTACCCCTCAGGTAGGTCCATTGGAACTTTAAACAGCCACTAAGCGATTGGTCATAAGTCAAGGACTACTGGTACCATCTCTTTTAAACCCAACTTGAGAAATTGAGTAACAAAAATGCCAAATGATCTTCACATGATCAAGAAAGATCTTCCTCCCAAATCTTACACTTCATTCCCTGTTTTAATCTGGATCCCATCTTCTGGCTTGCATACTGACTTATAACTTGGCCGAATAATCTGAGAAAGTAGATCACAGGGCAGGCACATCCAAACCAATCCTTTTTTTAAGAAACTGCCAGCACTGCAAAAAAACTCAACAGCACAACTTTTTTCCCCCTGTAGCTTAAAGTAGATCAGGGACTATTTAAAATTTAGGTAGGAAAATAATTAAGCATGGTGGGAAAAATGGTTAATAAATAAACAAGTCTCTCAGGAAGACTTAAAAACTAATACCACCGGAAAAAAGCCAAGCCCAACCCAGACAGAAGTCACAGATTTGGAAAGCATTTTGGGATTAGGCAAAAAGAAAAGAAAAGAAAATCAGTGCAGGAGCGTTAGACAATCTTATTTGATGCTGCTGTGCAGACAGTTCCCTAATCCCCCATATCCCTGCAGAAAACTGTATATTGGTGAGAAAGGATACTAGATTTGCCTGAGATACTAGTATGCAGGATACTAGTATGCAGAGATCTTAATATGAGGAATCAAATCCCACCTGTACTGTGGCACAGTAGAGCAAATCAAGCTATTCACACTATTCATACTGTCCAGCTACCTTTTCTTTATTAAGAAAATGATGCTGTGATGATATTATAAATAGCTATTACAAATATCCTTAACTGATCATCATCTGTTGGATAACAAAAAAGATAATCCCTAACCTGTACAATATTGCAGACTGCACTGCCAGCATTAAACATTTCATATGTCTTTAGTTGCCTGAGAGAATTAACAGGGACAACAATATGTGTTTATTTCAATGCAAGGAAACATTTAAAAAATTATTATATCCAATTTCTGATTAATAGAAGTGTGCTAATACAAAGATAGACAATGGCTAAATACTTTTATTTGCAGTAGAAGGAGATTCAGAATAAATTAGTTGATCATGAAAAAGAACAGAAAAGACTAATGAGATATTAGCAACCCCAAATTTTATGCTGAGTTATGGAGCAGCCCAATTAGCACAGTTAAAGGCCTGATTTAATAATGATCAATGAAACCCTTGGTTCAAAAATCAATTAAACAAGATATTAAGAATCCATTAGAAAGCCTTTTAGTATTCAGTAAAGTGGAGGAAGGAGAGAATGTGGGACAAAATTATTCCATCTCACATAGTAGAAATATGGGACTTAACTAGAGATACGTTTATTCCATACCAGAGTTTGCCTTGGACTTAAAACAAGACTTTATTGTTGGAATTAAAATATTAGACCTTTATTGTCAGAATTAAAACCTGCAGAACCAAGATAAATTAACATGTAAAGAGTATATTTGGATATTTTAATGGAAAGATTAACGTCACTCCGATGGGATTAGCCCATCCCACCCATTCTGGTAGAAGTGGCATGCTCCAGATCCCGTCAGCCAAGGAATTTCGGCAGGTGGGGTCCAGAAGAAGAGTGTTTTCTGCCATGGCTCCCAGCCACTGGAACATCATGCCCCGCAGGTGAGATCTGCTCCGACACTTTTGAGTTTCAGAAAGGCCTTGAAGACATAGCTGTGCCAACTGGCCTGGGGCCCCAATGCGGGTATGGTAGGATGGACGTGGCTAATAGAGTAAATAATACCCCACCTGCTCCTTGTGCATACTTTGCTCCCTCATTCACTGCTTGGTTTTATTTTAATTGAATTTTAAATTTAAGATCCTTATTTATTGTTTTAATGTTCTATAATGTGTTTTAATTGAATGTCAGTAAGCCGCCTAGAATCTCCTCTAGCAAGATGGATGGCATACAACTTTAATAAATAAATAAAATAATAAGTGACAAAACAAAGTCTAACATAACTGAAACTTGGTACCCTGGTGAGAAAGTAATACTCTTATCCCGGGAAGGGGTTGCTTCTGTCTTATCCAAAAAAATTCCTAAATGTTAAGGCTGCAGAATATGTGGCATGGGTGGAAGGGAAGTTGGGGATGAAGACATGCTGAAGAATAAGAATCAGTCACAAAAGATGCCTGCATGAGATTTTCAGAAACTTTTCTCTTCAATCTCCCTATGTTATCACTGAGGGATCAACAATTCTCAAGAGCGGTTTTGGGTTGTTGTTGGAAGGAGAGGTGAAAAATTGCTTTCTACCAATACTTCACTGGAACCAAACCAATAAATTCTGCCCCCTTGCTATCTTATTTAAAGCCTTGAGAGGTTTCAAGAAAATTCTGCAGCAGCCACAATGTGGGAACTTCAATAAATAAATATACTTACCCCACAGGGTGTTTGTTGTGGGAAAGGGAGGGAATGTTATGTACACTGCCTTGAGGTCCTGGAGGAAAAACAGGATATAAATCTACAAATAACTGAAATAACATTTTAAAGATGAAGATGAAGAATGGTAGGGACTTATTTTGTTTTTGTAGCTGGGAGTTGACTTTAACTGCTGTGAGCCATCTAGCACACTCTATAGCATAGACTGAATATATATGTCTAGAGTAAAATAGATGATCTTAAAAAGAAGAATTATATTATTTAAAAGAAGAGACTTAATAGAACTTCTTAAGTCTCTTCTTTTAAATAATATAATTCTGGCAAGAGTCTGGTCTGCCCCCTGGAAAAGTAGAAATGAATCAGCAAGTCTTGGTTCCTGTGTGGCTAACTGATATCAAACATACTGAGTCAGCGTTTAAAGCACATTTGAAAACATCCTTAGGTAATTATTATTCTAGGGCTAGTTGGAACAGCAGAGGCCATAGAAGAACATAGAAAAACTGCCTCTTTTAACCCATGGCACAACTGGGAATCTATATCTTGGCTTCTCAAGCTCAAGAGATCCAAAATCTTTTTAAAACTGCTGATTTTCTCTTTCTATCATCACACATTCTGTAAGATGGACATACCAGTTGGCTGTTCTGCTTCCCAGTATAACAGCTAATTAAAAACATAATGCAGTGTGCTGTGCTGTGCAATGAAATTTCACTCACATTTGACATACAGTTTACATGCAGAAGAAGGCAACTATTCATTCACAAACAGAAACATCTAAACTTCTGCTTGCCTAGTTTAAAAGGAGCTCAGTCAGCAAGAGTTTCTTTAAAAACAACTGTCAGTTGAGCAAAAGAGTTCAGGTCTTAAATCATTTCCTAGATCAGATAAAGAAAGGGGTGAATTATATTAAAAGTCTTTCACTCCCACAAATATTACTTTATTGCCAATTTTCTGCAAAATGTTTATGAACTGCTACTTACCTACTCTATAGAAATTGTAACTAAGCTTGCATGCTTTCATGAAGAAAACAGACATTTACAAATATTTCAAGGCTGGGCATTCTGTTAGAAAGAGTTGTTTAGTGACAACTCAGCAAAGATAAATGAGCAGCAATCAGAAAATTTCAAGTTTACTGAGCCTTAATAAAATGTAAAAGTATGAACCTTATTTTATTTAAGGCAGCAAACTGAAGTTTTCCTGTTTTGGGTAGCTTATTTATGAAAATTCTGGGAATACAAAAAACTAATTTTCACAAATCCTTAGAAGACAGGAGGAAGTAGGAAAACCTTTACGTAACAAAAAGTAATAAATTTAAAAAGTGCTCCTGTATTTTTACAAATACTTTTTTCCTTTCACTGATTTTTTTTTTCACTTTTTCTATGCCACTTTCCCTCTCCCTACACCCAGCTCGTGAAGCGTTTAAGGCATCAGGCTAGAAACGAGGAGACTATGAGTTCTAATCCTGCCTTAGGCATATAGCCAATTGGGTGTTCTTGGGCCAGTCACTTTCTCTCAGTCCTAGAAGGAGGTAAGGGCAAACTACTTCTGAAAAACCTTGCCAAGAAAATTTCAAGGACTTGTCCAAGGCGGTCTCCGAGAATCAGACACAATGGAACAAAAGAAAAACAATATTCTTCTAGCTTTGCCTTTTATGCTTAGCTCAAACTTCAAAGACTCACCGATTCATTATTGGTCCATCTAGCTCAATATCAATATCACTCCCTGCCCAAAATCAGATTCTCCTCAGATCCATGGGGACTGCAACCTGTATGAATGAATCTCCAACTTCTTTATAAAAGACTTTCTGTAGTCCTAAAGACTTTCTGTAGTCCTTTCTGGAGATGCTGAGAAATAAACTTGGGACATAGTCTATTGTCTATGGAGATTCTCAGTCATTCAGGTCATGGTTGTCTCAAAGGTGTTTTTCAAAAGGCAAATGGACTTTGTTTTTCCTTGAAGATGTTTTCTTCTCATCCAATAAGCTTCATCAGTTCTGATTGTATGATTGGGGAGGGGGGGGGGATGGAAGGGTTAGTTCTGGCCCCAAACCCTAAGAATTAGTCAGATCTAATCCTTCCATTCCCCACCACCACAACCATCCAGTCAGAATTGATAGAGCTTCTTGGATGAGAAGCAAAACATCTTCAAGGAAAAACAAAGAAAGGTCAGCTGCCTTTTGAAAAAGCACCTTTGAGGTAGTCTACCAACATTAGATAAGAGGAAAAACATTGCCTTTCTATAATGCCAATCTGTTGCAGTCAACAGTACAACTGGTATCCTACAGGATGTAGCAGGGATGAATGAACGTGTCTATTAAATGCTCTCATATCCTGGATACATGTCCTCATGTACTGAACTTCCTCCTGGCTTTCAAAATGCATCATCTAGATACCAGTACAATCAGGCCATTGCAATAAACCTCATTCCCCAACTACAGCCCACCCACAAGAGCAATCCTGGGAAATCAAAGACAAGGGCTGAACAGGTAAATAATTATTATTGCTGATCTGACATTAGTTTTGTCCTGGCAAAGACCAGCTTCTCCAAAGTCTAGAGCTCTAACCATCTATATTACCCATATACGTAACACTCAGGGTTTAAAACTTACCCCCTATTTTAACAATGTAAAAAATTGGCCACAGCTCTTTTCTTTGGTCTTTGCTGTCTGTTGTCCATCACTTGCAGTAGCTTATATAATAGTCCATCCTGTTCCTTCTTACTTTGCAGATGTCATTTCTGACCTGCATGGAGTTAAATAGGCTTTCAGCCATATCAATATCTAGGATCATTACACTGTCCAGTAATTTATTTTTTGCTCAACTCCAGCACTTTATGTTTATTTGAATTATTTGGAAGCAACAACACTGAAGGTAAATTTCAGAATCGTTAATCAGTTGCCACTGTTAGTCTGGATTAAAATTGTAATCTGGTCTTTATTTTCAAGAACAGTTGCTACCGATATTTAGTAATCCAATGTAACTGCTCTTTTCAAGAAGCGTTTTGTGAAGGAACTCCCCCATCCCAAATTTAAGTGAAATTAACAAGATAATATGATACAATAAAGTAGTGGGATAAATGTCAATGAGTATCATGAGACATTTTCTTAGCAGACTTTTAATTTGAAGCTGTCGAAGAGACAGTCCTCAGTCCAGGCTTCAAGGTTACAGATGTTCTTCCCTGCAACCCTGAGCCCAAGTAAAGGGCCGCAATCCATTTAGTGAGGAAGGCCAATGTCTGCCTCATAAAATCTTTTCACAATGGGAAGTTGTTAGCAAGATCTTTTTAAAAAATCTAATTCTGCCAAAACAGGAGGAGGGGAGGGGGACATATGCCAGATCTGCACTTTTAGCAAAAGGCCCAATGAGTTCCCTGCAGAGCTGGTCTGACAGAGCAATTTCCTGTATGAAATGCCTTTAGATGACTTTTGGTAGAATTCTGCAAGGAATATGCCCAAGAAAGAAATCTGCAGGGCTTCCCTCTTCAATGAAAGAAATCTCCTCTGACACCAGAATCAAGAGATGAAATCTATGTTCCACTGTGCAGTGATTTTTCCTCCTATCTGGAGAGAAATTATTAACTGGGAAACTACAAGACAACTTCATCATTTTTTCCGGTGCTTTCACACAGACTAGTTAAAGCTCTCTGAATACATAAACATATAACAGAAACAACACTGGCTATTAGCACAGAAATAACACTCATAAGGCTATTATTCTTCTGGCATTCTACTTTGCTTTAATGAGAGAATCAAGCCACTTCATGAAGTCCTCTTTGATTTCCATAGTATTTCTCACATTGTAATACCACATCATCAACCTGATACCACAATTCTAAATGGGAAATCCGCTGGCATCTTAACTAATACTAGAAAGCTTTTTTGGAACACAATCTAAAGTGCTGGGCAATATTTATAAAAATGTTTATACACAATCAATTTAGCAGGATTTCTGGCATAGGAATTCCTGAAATAACATACATATTCCTTGGCAGCAGAGCCTACAATCACTGGCTGTCTCAAGATTATACACACATCACTCATATCCTTAGGACTTCAAAGGCACAGCAACAATTGAACCAAGGTAAATGTGGTTCTGCATGCCCACTACACATGCAAACACCAAAACGTTGTTGCAAAGAAAAAGAGTATAATTGCATACAACTTATCTTTCTGCATCAGATCTGAGTTGGTCCTTTACCCTTTCAAAGATAGTAAGCAGACAAAAATAGATCCTGAAGAGCCAAAAGTGCTACATTTAGAATCAGTCTTCCTAGTCTTTACCCCAAATAGTTTCAACCTGATTTTAATTCTTCCTTTACGGTCCTGAGCACGAAGATATGAATATGTCAAAGCTGTTTGGTTCTGGAAGCTAGCAATTGAGCTCTGTCCCATAAAGATGCCAATATCAGACTTTTATTATCCATCCAGACAATGTCATCAGCCCACCTTTGATTTTCTCTGTTGCTCTTTTTTTCAGTTCATGGGACAAACCTTTAGCTAACAGGCTGAAAATAAGTACTGTACCCTTCTGCACAATGTGCAGAACTGGATCTCTGGAAGAGAGTGATTTTGGATCTAAAGTAACAATTATCAAGTCTAATGCACAGAAGCATCTGTAAGCCCAGACTCTGAGATGTACTTCTGGGGCTCCACAAAAGAACCCATGTCAACCAGTGGCTGAAACTGCAGAGCACTTACTTTCCATGTTGTTTGCTGGGTGGCTGGCTAGTTATACAAGGAATAGGAAGCAATAGTGGCTGTGAGGTAATGGGGACAAGGAAGGGGGGAAAGCAGAGGAAGTATGGCAGATAATCAGGTAGCCAGATGGGTCTGGAGGCTTCCCAAATGTTTTCTTTCTGTTTCCTTCAAACCTGGAAATGCATCAATATTTCCATTCACGTGTGTGTGTGCGCGTGCACGCGCACACACACACACACACACACACACACGAACTCATCTCATTGTTGTCAGTCCTTGGATAGGTATTTCATACACCTGCACGTATATCTTTGGGTATGTTTGCGGGGAAATTATTTCAGAATGCAACACTTCTGCCATTTTCAATTTAGGGCTTATCACTGGGACTGCATGCACCAAAAACCCCAGCTAGATGGAGATTGTGCAGTTCTGGGAGTTAAGACTCCAAGCATCTCTGCAATTCATCAGAATATTCCGCTTTAGGGAGTTAAATTGGATCACTCCAACTGTAGCTTACGCCAGTTCAAATCTAGACACCCCCCTCGCTGAACACGGTGCCACAATCATTCCAATTTTACCCATCAGCCGCGGAACTGTCTTGTACTCCCCGTAATCAGACTCACACAAGTTCTTCTCCGTCAAACGCAAGCTAGCCAACAACGCATCCCCCTCCCCTCTAGTCAGCTTCTCTCAGCCGGCGCTCGGGGACTCCTCTCTGGATCCCGCCGCTGCCTCCGCACCGTTCAGCCGGGGCTCCCTGAACCTAGAAGCGGAGGCTCTTCCGCGGACGAGCTGCAAAAGCAGATTACGGGAATACAATCCTCCCCTGAGGGGGAAAAAGACCGACAGGACAAAAGGCACGTAAAAGTGCCACTGCGATCATCCTCGCCACCCCACATCGGGAATTCACTGCAGACTCAAGACTTCCTACCCAGTCCACATGCTGGCTTCGCGGCACTTCCAAAGGCGCCACTGCGCCGTGTGCCTCACAAGAGGCTTTGCAAGGACCCGGTGATCGATCCGGAGCCGGCGGCCTGTCCCTTCCCCTTTCTTTCCAGCTGCGCTGCGGCAGTCGCTGGACGGTGGTGGGAGCCCTCCCAGCCAGCTGCTTGGCTGGCTCCGCAGCTGGGGGCGGGGGTGGGGGTAGAGGAGGAGGAGGAGGAGAGCCGGGAAAGACACGTGACCCTCCGAAGCCTCTCCCCCCCCCTCCCTTTGCCCATCGCAAGGATGCACGTGCACATCCCGGCGCGGCGGCGAGTCACATGACCCGCCACCTATTCACTTCCACGCAGTTCGGCGGCTGAGCTTAGGATCCGGCGAGTCTGCTTTTTTGCCTTTGCTTGGCCGCTCCCGCTAATTTTCCCTTAGATCTGAGGAGAGGGGGTTTTACCTTCTGTCTTACCTGCTGCCTTCTTGGGTTTCTCAAAGACCCGGTGGAAGATCTGCTAGAAGTTTTTTTTCCTGGAGTACTGCGGGACAAAAATATAATAAATAAATAGCTGATGAGAAAAGAGGTCGGGCCACGTTGATGGTTAGATCGACCCGGATTAATACAATATTTATTTTTATATCAATGCTTTTCGGTGGAACTCGGTAAAATTTCTGGGAAGCCGCACCGTAGTTCCCTTACTGCTTAAATAAAATTGGGTGTGTGTGTGTGTGTGTGTGGAGAATTGGATCTGGTGCCTTTGAATGTTGAAATAGTAGAGGAAAAGGGAAAGAGGTTAAAATTCAGTGTTCCCTTTCTTAAGCTCTATTTAGAAAAACCCATGTTAAAGTTAGCTGCAAATGCCACCACAAAATGAGGGGTGGCCTTTTCCTAATTGGAACCCTTTTAATTACAGCATAAACTGCTTGAAAATGCCTCTGACTTTTCCAAAACAACAAATTAACCAGCTGCACTTTATAAAGGTTCCCTAAATAGCTCTCTAAATTAATCACCTTTCAATTGCATTTTAAGTCAACATTAATTGGTTTAAATGTATGAATTCAGAGTTCAGGCCTGTATTCTGAAGATTATCTCCCCATCCCTACTTGGAAGTTGGGAGCAAACTTTTATCAGAAGTATGCAGGAGTTCCAGAGTCTGTTTGCAAGTTCTGGTTTTAACTCTCCTAGACTTCCTATATGAAACTCAAATACTTTGGCCACCTCATGAGAAGGAAGGACTCCCTGGAGAAGAGCCTAATGCTGGGAGCAATTGA
>JANHJO010008528.1:173051-189340 GCA_032468235.1 Pseudoxyrhopus heterurus | reverse complement strand
TAAATGGACTCCGGGGGATGGTAGAGGACAGGAAGGCCTGGAGGAACATTGTCCATGGAGTCGCGATGGGTTGGACACGACTTCGCAACTAACAACAACAAGACTTCCTATCCTTGATTCAAACTGGTTGGGAAGGCAAGGGAAGCTCATGCATTTATCTTGTGTTATTGGCCCACACGTGTTCAGTTGCTGACTCTGGCTGTGCAAAATAAAATGGAACAGGTCCCAGAGCTGAGCACTGTCTATTAGGACCTATGACCAGCACCCGAGAAAAGAAAGTGCATAATTTGATTATTGTTGCCCTCATAAATTCATACCATAAATAAAAAGTGCCACAATTATTCTTTGGTGATTGTCCTACTGCTGAAATCAGCTACGAGTAGCAATGTGATTGTAGCAAAAACACATTGTTCACTTTTAAGGCATTTGAATTGCCAAGCAGATTATTTTCCTGTCCTTCCCAACTGGGAAGTGCCATATACTCCAGTTATGCTGTATTAATAATAATTAGATTGAAAATAATGCAGTATAATCTTTCTTTTGCCCTTAAATGTTATAATATGAGATAATAAACAGTCATAAGCAGAAGAGATATTTGAGTGTACATGCAAAGGCTTGAAGGACACATATCAAGAAGACCTTGAAAAGCCAGATAGCATTCCATGAAACATAAGCAAACTAAAACATTGGGCTGGTTATTCATGCAAAGAACTCTTGCATTTCTTTGCAGATATATCATGGAATAATAACTTCCATGTCATATTTATGAATCTATCTTTTAAGAAATTTTAAACACAAGGTTTATTACCAGTACCTTCAGTCCTAAATTGTGCTCTTAAAGAACAAGATTCAGATTGCCTTTGAACAAACATTAAAATCATGGCAGTCAATTTGCTAATTGGTAAGGATAGAAATAAGAACCCAGAGTTCATAATTATATATCTGTTCTATTATTTTGATCTGAGAATTTAGAGGGAAATGTGGACTGCTGCCCCTTTGTTAGGTTCCCTCTTTTCCTCACAACTCATTCTTACTTACGGTAGTTTAGGATGCATTCATATGGTCCCTAGACTAGTATCTCAACAGCTTTAGGATTTTCAGATTTTCTGTTTCAAACTTGGAAATTCCCTGAGCATCCAGTAAACCATATTGAACTCAGTAGTATTTATTTTCATCTAAATGTGCATATAAAATTGAAGTAGCAGTAGTTTTGTCTCTGATCCCCAGTGGGATTTAGAACAAAGTCCCATTGAGTACAATGGATTTTCCCCTATGTAAAGAAGTATAGAATGAAAGACTTTACAGGTAATCTTTGGTCACATTTTGGGTGTTGGCAACCAGCCTGAATTTATGGCCATTTACAACACCCCACAGTCACATGACTACAATTGGTTATGGGTTTTTTTTTCCAGAAACTGGCATTTGCTTCCAGTTTCCAAGAAAAAAAATGGCCATAATGAAAGAACAATAGGTTTGCTTAATGACTGTGATGTTCGCTGCAAAAAGGTTGTAAAATCAGGCCTGGCCACATGATGTCCTGCTTTATGACCGTTATGACTTATGACTTTACTTGTCAAACTCAATTATGATCATAAGTCGAGGACTACCTCTATATGTTTCTCTTTGTTTTAAATCATGATTGTACACTACCCACTGTACACCACCCAGATCATTTCTGGTGAGATGGCTGGCCATATAAATGTGATAAATAACTAACTACATTTGTCAGATCTTTTTATATTCTCCAATAAATGTGTGTGATCTGTGCATATAACTATAAAGACATTTTTACCTTTCCTTTCCAAACTGTCTTCAATGGAAGAATCTCTAAAATAGGAGAGAAATAAGAACTGTTTGTTTGCAAATCTACTTTGCTCTTTTCTGTTTTTTTTTCCACCAGCAGCAGACACAGTGAACAAATGTTTCTCCTTTTTCTTTTGACATCATTATAAATATTTTGAAAGCTGTAAACTTACATCTCCTAGGATTTCTTCCAGCAAGCAAAACATGCAAAGTTTACGCAAGTTCTGGTAATGTGATTTGCCTTGCAGATTTTTTTTATTATCCTTGCAGTTCTGCCCACACTCTTTTTTGATTTGTCAACTTCCCTCTTGAATTATTCCTGAAACTGGAATTATCAAATATTGCTCTGAATGGTCTCTGACCTTTCTCACAAACCTGGCCATGAGCGTCTCATGCTCAGAACTGGAGAGCATCATTACATTAATCATTTATCCTAGGGTAGAAGGCCATTTAGAAGTTCCCTGTACAATCTCTTCTATGCACAGGAAAGGCAGTGAGTGATCCATGCCTGGATTGAAATATATGTTTAATCTAGGCATGAATTCAAAATGTGTATGTCAGAGATGTTCTAGGTTGGGAGATGGGGAAGAGCCAAGCCACTGGGACGGTTGAAGAAAAGCAGTAGAAAGGAGGAGGGGCAGAAGTGAGTTCATTAGACTTGAATTCAAGGGTGGCAGCTAATGAGAGGCAAAGGGAAAGGAGGCACAGGGAAAATTGAAGAATGGACAGATGAGCTATAGGGTATGCCTTTGTTGAATTCAAGTATGGAAGGGAAAGGGAAGGAAGGCAGTGGGAAGAGTGAATGTGGTCTGGTTCTCGATGCTAAAGAGGTAAGAGAGGAATAAGAGGAACAAGCCTTGCTCTGTTCTCTCCCTAACATAGAGAAAGAGATTTTATCTCAGCTAAAGGGGACCAGGTTTCATTTGCCTTAACCATGATGCTGCTCAAAATGGCTCCATCAGATTTCCAACACATTTTTTTTTTCACTTGCTGCTCCTACCCTGGATAGGAGATTTCTGTACACAGAAGCCAGATGCCTCTTCCCCAAAGCACCAAATGTTTTGTGATATGGCACTTTCTGGAAGCAATATCTGAGCAAACCAGAGAAAGACATAATAATATGAACATGAAGTTTAAGAAGTCCATATAAAAGTTAATCTCTGATGGGCAGCTGGTACTTAGTTAACTTGACAGCCTGAGAAAAGGAAAAGATATCACCTCTGTATTGGTGGGTGATGTCTTTGAGAGACAGCAGTGGAGATGAATAAACAAGACTTGCTATGCACATAAGATGTTTTGGATGCTCTCCTGAAAATAAATTATATGTGTAGAAAGCCCAAGCTTGGAGCAGGCTCTAAAGAAATAGCACAAGAATTGGAGCAGGAAGTAGACAAGCTTCAACAGCATAGATCCAATAAAGACACATTCAACAAAAACTGACAATGAAGCAGTTTCATTTCATAAAACAAATGAGTGTTTGTTTAATGAGTGGACAAGAGTGTCATCCAGAAACAACATAAAAGATACTCTGCACTGCTGGAATTCAGAAACAGACTGAATAGTCTTCCAAAAGAAAAAGCCTCTGGGCTTTCAAAGAAGGAAAAAAGATGTTGCCGAACAGGAAATGAGATGGTGCCTCTTTGAAGGGCCAAGCAGCATCTGGCAAGGAGACAGAATAGTTACAGTAACTGGTGATTCAGTACTATGAGGAATAGAAATAAATACGTGTTAACCATGTAAATATGCTGCCTGACAGGAGGATGGATCAGGAATGCATCACAATGAATTTAAAGATTTATTAAGTTTATCATTATCAAAAAATATTAATTAAAAGGAGGATGGGAAAGTTTATATTCCAGATGATTAATAGAGATAACATTAAGAGGAATAGCTAAGATGTCAGTTGACATAAGACTCAAGAAGATAGTAATACAATTCAAAACAATCTTGATAGATTATAGGAATGGACTGGAAAGAATGAAACGGCGACAAAGTACAAAATAATTCACTTAGAGAAATGAAATGCATAGCTAGAGGATGGAAAACAACTAATTTGGCAATATTACTAATAAGAAAAATCTTGAAATAGTAGTTGCAAAGTAAATTATGAGTCAGCTATGTGTTATGACAACACAGAACAATGCATCTAAAGAAGTATACAGTAAGTTCTAAATCACTGGAAATAATAATTTCACTTTATTCTGTATTGAGTAGACCTCCTTTTTAAAGATTGGGTCCAGTTCTGGTCACAATACTTTAAAAAGTATTCAGATGAATTGGAGCAAATTTAGACAGAAAAGTGAAAAGTATTGGAGACAAAAAAAACATAAATCTCATGAAAAATTCCAGTAGCTGAGGTGAAGAGATTTCACATAGAATAATATCAAGCACTGTTTTCATAAGGCAGAACATGAAATAATGGTTTTAAGATAAGGACAGTCCGGTTCCAGCCGAATATTAGAGGAGGAATATCTAAGAGTAACAGGAGTTTTGACAGTACAAGTTCACAGAGAAGAGATAGGATCCTCTTCAATTTATTTATACAGACAAAGGCAGGATGGCCAATTGTTCTTTGCTTTGATCTAACTTCTGTATTGAGCATAGGGTTGGGTAGATGGCCTAAATCAGAGGTGTCAAACTCATGTCATCACAGCAGCGTCACATGACGTATCGGGACTTTTTTCCCCTTCACTATACCGGGTGTGGGCGTGGCCAGCGTGTGCCGCATCTGGCCCATGGGCCAGGAGTTTGACAGCCCTGGTCTAAATGGTGCCTTTCAACTCTAGAATTATATGATTTATTGGCTAAATTTTTTGGAAATATTTGAAAGCTGAAAAATTTGCTATTTACTTCCAATATGGGCAAATTTGTTGCTACTGCGATTATGTGTGTAGAATTGACAGGTTTAAAACAGCCCTCAATAGCATCATGTTAAAATGGAGAATTATGATAACAGCAGTCACAGAGTAATTCCAGTAGAAATGCAAAGGGGAAGACCCATTCACAACACACCACAAAAAAGTAGAACTCTTCTTACTGTATTGTTTGTGAACATGTAAATTAGTGGTATGGAACAGAACAGAATACAGTAGAAATTTATTTCTCTTTTGGAGGAGTAACAGGGGCAGAATGGACTATGCCTGGCCGCCAAATAGAAGAGTAAATGACAAAGAAACAAGTAAGTCAGAGATATTGTTGATTTATGATAGAAAATTGTTTTATATTTGCTTTATAGACCCAGGAAATTTTAAAGATCTGATGAAAATGTGCCAGAGAGGTTTATTTTCCCCTCACTCAACAAACTACTACAATAACAAGTAAACACTACAATAAAATACAATGGTGCAGAGCTAGAAATAGCAGCAGGAAACACGATTCTGTGATATAGAAAAATAGTTAACAGATGCTGATAAAAATGTTTCAGCAAAAAATAACAAAACAGTATTTAGGATCTTAAAGACTAACTTGTTTTTTGTGATCTAAATTGCTTATGTTGCTCTCCAGATCTGTTAGCCTACCAACCCCATAATCCATAGATGGGGGCTTGTCATCTAACAGAACTGCTGGGGCAGACTAGCAATCTCCTTTTATAAACTTCACTTGTTTGTTTTTAAAATATTTTATTAAATTATTCAGAAAGAAATCCTTAGCAAACACTAGGAAGAAAAGGCAAAGGGCTCTTTTTACTGAGGAAGCCGTTCTATAAAAATCTACTCCGTAGCAGTTACAACTGTTCAGCTGGAGGAGCCCACCAACTGCAATAACATACGAGTGGAATTTAAATTGGTTCCAGGCACTGTGGTTCCTTCCCTCAAATACATCACCATCTGGAATGTAACAAGCCCTCAGACTGTATTGCTTCTCCAGCTTGGCTCAGAAGGAGACACTGGAGTCTAGAGGCACGGAAGTGAGCAGAGCAACATCCAGGGACGGGGATGGGAATCTTCAAATGAGAGAAGTTAGACTGCATGTATTTGAGACTTTCTGAAGCTTGAAAGCCCATGGGAAGTAGGTTAAGAGTGGAAACAGATTGACTACGTGGCTTGGATGGTCAGTCAGAACTTTCCAAATGTGCAGAAGACAATGATCCCAAACCCCCAAACTGTGCATGCATATAGTAACTGCTGCTTTTCTCTGAACACAGAATCTGGATGAGAGATTGCTTTCAGAGGTCTCTGATACAAAACATTAAATAGCAATTGCTATAACAGCAAAAGCCATCAAATTCTTCTACCATTTCTAAAACTGAATAACAGTGTTACTTCATTAAAAAAAAAAGATTCCATGAATATAGAGATGGAAATTCACTCAGATTTGTTTATTCCTCAAATTTCCCCTTATTCCTAGGGAATTCTATATTCTCTATTTTCCCTTATTCCTTATACATTCTATAAACATTTTTGTCTTTGGCTCATGATTCATTTTAGACCATTTTAGATTAGGTCAGATTAGATCTACCATTTTTAACTTAATTCCTGCATCTCTCCAAAGCCATTGAAGAACTATTTGGATGCCCAGCAAAAATCAACACAGCTATTTACTATGCTTTTTACTTGCCTTGAAGAACTGACAACTCACATAGGTGTGCCAACATACTTTTTGAAAAAAATGACTGGGAGAGAAATTACCTGCCCAAATCCACATTTTCATAGGAGCTGAATGACGAAAAACAAATAGGATAGGATAAGCTTATTGTCTGATTGCAGCCTGATTGCAGCTGAGGAGATGCCTTAAATTTGAAAAGCATTGATTAATGGGAAGGATGTGTGTGTGTGTGTTTTAATGGGAAAGAGTTTGCTAGTATTTTGTTGACTTAATGCTGGAGAGATGAGTTGTACACCAGGGTCACATACTCTGGACCTGAGCTAGGAAATGTTTATTTGATGCAATTCACACACAAAGCTATTTGGAAATGATAAGAGTATTTTTCTTCCATAACCTTTCCCAACTTTTTCCTTCTCCACTTTTATGTGTATGGTATTACAATTATTACCTTGCATAACCCTCTTTTGCTCTGCTACCTATTGTTTGGTTTAATCCTCTTTTTTGAACACGCCCCAACATTTTCCAGGTTGATTATGATTTAAGGACATTTCCCAACCTGGTGTTCACCAGATATGTTAGGTTGTAGCTCTCAGAATTCCTTCCTGGCCAGATAAGGGCCCTCCTAGCTGGAATTCTTGGAATTAGCTTCCAATATACCTGGAGGATACAGAACTGGGGAAGTCTTGCTTAAAGTAATAGTTTATTCTCAGGATAAAGATCAGGACTATCAGTTCATGGGGCTGAATAAGGTGACTCATCAAAAGATGCAGGTTCTATGGGACTCGGGATCTTGGTGTAAATATTAATGCACATGGATGTTTCCACATGTAATAAACCCATGCACTTTAGCCACATAGCTCCTCTGAAGGATCAGAGCACATGACTCCAGTCTTTCTTCCCTCAAGGACTAGTCAAAAAGATGAGGAATGAATCATCAGATAAATGACACCCCTGTCATTTATTAGCCTGTATAATAATTAACTTCCGGTCTTAGTTATCGGTGTACAACTTCCTAGATCTTTGGAGTCTAGCAAATTAAAAATTAGCAAACTAGGCTAGAAGCAGGAGTGTAAGGACATGTATAGGCAGTCCAGCTACTAAAAGGAGTGTTAGCGACTATTATTTCTATCACTATCTATCTATATTTCTATCTACAAAAGTGATTGCAAAAATTAAAACAGTTCATTAGGAATTTGGTGGGGCATCTACTGGAAAGAAATAGCATTCATCATGTTGAATTTCTCAATAAAGGATTATGATACTGCCTGGCCAAGGCTTATTAGCATATGATAATGTTCTGGACATTGTTATTTTTTTGTTAGTTTTACTATTGCTTCAGTGTAAGTTTTTATTGGTCTCAGCATGATAGGACTTTGCCAAGGCTGACCTGCCTCTGATCCTTTTCCTGCTTCTGCTCCTCCTTCTGTTCCTGCCTCTTAATGTGCAGGGAGTAACACAAGGTAAAAGAGTGGGAGATGCTCCTGGCTGTGTTTGCATGGCCACTTTGCCTATCAAATAACCCAGTTTTCTGAGTTCCCTACATTCCTATATTTTTTATCATGGTTGGTCACACAGCCAGTCAGGTATTTAGCCTGGATTTGGCATTTTTTATCCACTTATTGAGTCCTTCCCAAGGATCTGAGATAGGCAGATGTTGTTTGATGGTGCTAAAGTTATCCTCACAGGATGTAAGCTGTTCCATCACTATTATTATTATTATGGTTGGTCGCACATTCAGCCGGATGTTTAGACTGAATCTGACATTTTCATCCCACCTATTGAATCCTTTCCAAGGACCTCAGATATTTATTATTATTACTATTAATTAAATTTATATGCCACCCATCTCACTATCAAGTGACTCTGGGGAACTTACACTGGATTAGCCCAATAAACCAAGCCAAAACATGGCTAGCCAGTTTAGTTTTATGTGCATGAGAACTCAGCTGCTGATAAATAAGATCCGGAAAGCAGACCCAGGCTGGTAATTAGTGGCAATGAGAAAGCAAGTTGGAAGAGATGGAAGAATTCAAAAGAATGGATGCCCATTGAAAGTGTCTTACCCCAAATCATCCTGGGAAAATGAAAATGGCCTAGTGAACTTGGCCTTAAATGAAACATGAGTAGTTCCACAGAATATAAGACTGGGATATTCCAACAGCATTAGAGACAATGGTATAGAATGAGTTAACCACATTCTTCATTATGTGGAAGAAGACAAAGGACAAGACTCAAGGACAGAGTACCAGTCCTAAGCTCCTTGATGGACAACTCTGATAACATCAAGCCAAAGTCTTTGAGTCATAGTGAATACCGCTAACTGGAAGGAATGCTGTATGTGCTTATTGTGAAATGTGTATTTGGGGGTTATTTTATCTGTTTGTTTCCTGCCTTTGTTCTTTTTATAAATAAGTCAAAGTGGTGAATATGCCTACAATTCCTTTTTCTTCCTATTTTCCCCACAACAACAATCCTGTGAGACCAGCTGAGCTGAGAGAGAGAGTGACTGGCCCAAAGTCACCCAACTAGTCCCATGGTGGGACTGGAATCTTTTGCTCTTTGCTGTTTGGCAAAATTACTACAAGATATTTTGCTGCCATGGCAAAGAAGAAAGTGGCATGATACTCCCTCCCCCAAATTGCAAGCGGTGACCAAATCAGCTCTGAATGTTTCTTCAACTCTGATAAAGAGATGAAGTTCTCCACCAGAATGCAAACAGCTAGTTAATGGAGCACAGAGTAAATCAGACACCATTCATAACCATTATCTTCTAGCAGAAATGAAGTCATGGAACTCAAGAGGACCCTTGCACCTCCTAACTCCCCCCACCATCTCACACAGCTGACTCACTGGCCTTAAAAAACTGAAATCCAAATGAAGGGCAGGGGCGGTTGTTACAAGAGAGGGACAGGGGGAAAGAACAGGTACTGTACTTCATCTTTCCCATGCAGGGAGATTGCTACAATTAGTCATACTTGGAGTTTTAAGCTGCACAAATACATAGATTCAGAGAAGGGAGAGGGGGAAAACAATTGGAGGCTCATATGTAGGAGGGAAAACAGTAGAGATGGAAACAGACAACACTCTTCCCCAGCCTTTTCATGAGTTCTCCCCTCTATTCCAAAATGTCCCCCTCCTGCCTTCACCAAGGCAGAAACAGAGAAGAGGTCCAGGAACTGCCTCATAATATAAACTTTTGCTCTGGTTTTGTTCATACAGGCCAGGCAAAATAACAACTAATATAACCCAAAGCCTGCACCCTTTCTTATAAATGTTTGTTTTTACATCTCAGATTTAGACATTCTACACATTACAAATCTGAAACCTTTATTTATAAAATACGCTTACATCATTTTTTTCTAATATGGCCTGAGATGTACAGTTCCCCATACTTTGCTAGGGAAAAGTCAAGACACCCAAATTACTTCTTTTAATTGCAGCAGCATCAAAAACCAGTTGGCAGATTTGAGCCAGAACTTGACAACAGCAGCTGGGCCAAAGTCAGCAAGAATTTGGACTTTTCAAGCTCCTGCCCACTGTCCTCCCAAAGTGAAGTTATGGGAAACTCAGAACTCAGGAAAATAGAATCTGAACTTCAGAAGTCGAGGATCCATGAATCCTTGGTGGAAATGTGAATTGTATCTCAAAAGTTATTTAGAAAATAACAAAGGTGTAGTTGTCAAGAGGAAGGGAAGGAGGGAGGGAGGGAAAGAGAATAAAATAAAAACAAAGGCCTTGGAAATAGAAGCTTTTACTACCTCCACTAATAATCCAGTTCTGAATGTTTACCCAACTGGTTGGAAAGGTTTCATAAAGAATCCTCCCGAGATCCTTGAAACTAAGATCTGATTTCAAAGAGAGGATATGAAAGAAGAATCACAGCATTATGTCCTAGTAAGCATTCATTACCATACTCTCTTGACAAACTAAGATGCTGCAATAGAAAAAAGGTCATCTTAGATTTGAATTCTCAAACTGAATTCAGAATTTTCACTTCATCCATAAAGTGCATGGAAAGAACATAACCCACTCAATCATAGGTATCACAATGTGATTAAAAGTTAACTTGACAGATAATGAGGGATGGATCTGCACACTGAGGTTCCTGACCTTGTACTGTTTGCAGTGCTCCCTGCTAGCCATATAAAAGTGATCACTTCCAGGAATCCAATTATAATGAGCTCCCTATGGAGTTAGCTTTGTAGAGGAATCTAGCTCCACTTTTTCTACTTGTGTGCTTAAAATACTGTATATAAATGAAAGTAGATAAGAAATGTCCAAGAGTTTGCACAGTCTTAACTTAGCCTGTTTTTAAGGTTAGAGTCAGAGGGCATTTTTGAGATGAGAATAATCAGATGGTTCTTGGAGACGTGCTCAGCAAAGGTTTCTAAACATGGCCCACCCAAAACTCTGTGTCTTGCATATGCAAAAGAAGGGGCAAGCATACAAATCATGGTTCTTTCTCTCCCATTTTAGTTTCATAACATCCCTTTGGAGTAAGCTGGCCAAGTAGGGCTGGCCACAGTCCCCAAAATTAATGGGAACATCAATCTTGTGCAAATCTTCTAATGCATTTCATTGCACGGTTTAGGCAACTGAAGAAGGAAAGGAAGAGTAAAAAAATGTTGTATGGAAGCTGCTAATGAGATGAGATTAGTTTCATGTTTGAACAAGAACTGATTAGGTGAAATCTCATCAGCCCAGTTCTTGCCTTCTAGTCCTGGCTGCATCCTTATGCAAGGCAGAAATAGGACTTTCTCTCAAGAAATCCATGAAACTCAATAATACTGCAAAACCCTGCTTTGTTCTCTGTGTGAGTTGAACGATAATGTATTATTCAATAGCCCAATTCTTTCTACCACTATAGATGTCAGGTGGGGAAATCCCATGCTAACAGAAGACACCAGACACAAGTGGAAAACTAACATGTATAAGAAAATATTTATCCCATAATGATGCAAAAAGTTGCTTTCTAGTGGCTTTTCTTCCAATGAGAAAAGTGACTTGTGTTTGTTAAGAATTGGTTAAGGATTATATCCTGCCTTTTATTCAAGACTTCAAAATAACTTAGACTAGAGATCTCCCTCAACAATAACCCAATGAGACTGGTGAGGCTGAGAATGTTACTGGCCCAAAGTCACCCAATGGATTTCCATTGCTCAGAGTGGACTTGAACTTGACTTTGTCCCTAGTCTTTGTCCAATATGTTGACCACAATACCACACTGTCACTCAGCTGGTTTTACTAAAGTACATACAGCTGTTTGTGAGGTATTTAAAATAAATCAAACATCTTTCCTGAGCCAACTTTGAGTCCAAAGATTGGCTGAGAATTAGACTACTCTGGGAAATTGAAAAATTATCCTGGAAGAAAGCAAGGCAAGCCACTTCTCTGTTATTGCCAAGAAAACAATAGCAGAGACTGAGTTTGACTTGAGCCCAAATCTTTTTATTTAAAATTGTACATTGAATCCACTATTTGGCATGCTTTCTCAGCACTACCAGATTGCATGTACCATGCAAGCTTTCACAAATGGGGCAAACATAGCAGACAGGTTTAAATATCCAAAAAATGGGTATAGTCCACAAGTGAAAGAAAGAAAATTATCAGACATTCTTCCTAGTTACTTATTTCTTATTTGGAAAGGCCTCTTGTGAAGAGTAAATCTTTTCAGAGGTAAAAGTTCAACAAGGCAGGAAGAAAATGCACGGAGCATGGCTATCTTCTCTACATCTCTGGATCTGCCAAAGACCAAAAACCTGCAGCTATAATAGAATATCTCCTCTTTCATCTTGGCACTCATTAATTAGGCTGAAACCTATGCTGGTCTCTGGGCACAAAAGCCACCTAAGAAGGATTCTGCTGAATCAGCTGAAAGGCTTGCCTGTTTCTTCTAGCAGATGAAGTGCAACAGCACCCTCCATCCTTGTCCCTCTACTAATCTATAGAATTTATTTGAAAACTTATTAAAGCCATCTAAATTGGTGGTAATCACAATAGCACTTTTTCTGAAGACACTGCAAATCATAGGCTAGTCTCAGCCTCTGCTAATCTAGGCTGGATTAAGCCAGTATGCAAGTACTGTACTTTTTGCTCTCCCCCAATAATCCTATTTTTTTTAAACTGTCTATGAACAGTCTTTGGAGCCCCCTTGTGGTAAAGCTTCCCCTTTTCACATTTAAAACATGGAATAGACAGGAAAGAAGGAATTTCCTGCAGAAAGTTTGGTGATTTTGTATTCTGAGCAATAATGTTTTGCTTAGTGGAGCATGAATAGGCAACCAAAGGCCGAGGGCTATTTTCAGTCATCTTTGAGCAGAGGATTCTCCAGTCTTCACTATCACCACTATCATTTATGTCAGTGTTTTTCAAGCTTGGTAACTTTAAGATGTGAATTCTGGGAGTTGAAGTCCACACATTTTAAAGATACCAAGTTTGAAAAACACTGATTTAGATAGTTGTTTTTTTTTTAAAAAAAACACTGATTTAGATACATTTTTAAAAAATGTATGAAAGGAAGCAGATTTTGAGCCAAGAGATAGGCAAATATACGTGTTTCAGTTACAGAGTATTTTAAAAAATCCAAACCATTTCCAGTGCACTGTGAGAGAGAGTGTTTCTGTGAATCTGTTCTATTTATTAGGAACCTATCTCAACATTTTCATGACAATCTCATAACATCAGCCTTACATAGTATTGGACGTACACTCATTCCCGGAGGCCATGTTTTTGTTTGCCTGCGGCGTATTTTGAATTATGATCTGGAAAATTGTTTGAACAAAGGCAGCAATACCGTAGAACAGGAAGATACAGAGGAAAATTTGTACTAATATAGCAAGAATAATAGATCTGTCACTTTAAGGACTCTGGAAACCTTGAAGGTTTTATCAGCTCACAATTTTCCAGCAAGGTCTGAGTCCCTCAAGTTCCCTTGATATGTTCACCCTCACAGGAGATCTGTTCCTTTTTTGATAATATTTGGTCACTGGTTATATGTTAATTACTAATTTCAGTAGCAATTTGGTGAATAATTTTTATTAACTGTACTCTGTTTATTTGCTGTTTGTTCAGCTCATTGTTTGCTCAGATTGATAGCAAGTGTCTTGTGTCTGGATTGTTTGTCATTTAATGTTAGGCTTGAATTTCTAACTGCAAAGGAGGGCTATAAATATTTTGAATACTTTATGTCACTGTGCATCCCATTTCCTGTTCTGATATGAGTACAATGATCATATTTTCTTGGTGAAAAAATGAAGGACGAAGCTGAAAAGGGGGCAAATCTGAAACAGTTTGTATAGATAAAAATAATAATTGTTTATGTTTATAACTTTGCTTCATAAAGGAAAATTCAAGAGCAAAACCAAGAAAATAAATAAGTAAATTAAATAAATCTAAAGGATAGCTTCTGAAAGAAAGGACGGCCTTTATAATTATGGATGGCTGCTGAAACTATGAGTGATTAAATATATAGAATAAGAAGCAATATTATTCCTGTGTATAATGGCTCTCATGTAGGTTACATTTTATCTACAGACTCTCAGCCGCATTTACTCTCAATTTTTTTTAAACGCTTTTCAAATTGACAACCAGTTAATGTGTATACCATTTTCTACACATATATTTCTAAATAATGATATTGTATTATTGATTTACTGAACATTGTATATCCTGCTTCTCAGACAGTTGTCTACACAAAGTGGCATGCCAATAGTAAACAGGAAAAGTACAAACATATAAGAAACAATTTAAAAACAACCCAGTTTGAACTGAAGAAAATCAGCTAAGATTAAGTTTGCCAAAATGGACAAATATATTTTTCAAACTATTTCTTTCTGATTCAATTCCCAGTATTTGATAGTTGTCTTCAAATGTCCTCCATCACCACCAAATTGCTCTATCTGATGTGGAGGTGGGGAATGCCCATTTGCATTTGCATGTACCTATTTTTAATTGCTAAATTTCCATGCATCTCTTTTGAAACCAAAAAAATGCCTCTAATATTACTTTTTCTTTCCAATTGCTTGAAACATACTTCCAAAATCACAAAAGTTAGAAAGGAAATCATCTTTCCTAATCTCGGAAAAAAGTATATCAACATTTTTATATGGGATCAGGCGGCCTTTCTTTTTACACAGGTGCATAGGAAAGAGAACTGCTGGGTGTAGTTTGTTCTTCACATTGCTGACAAAAACAGCTCCACAACCCCACACAAGATGGAGCGGAGTTGTGTACCCAGAATGTACCTCCCTCACTCTTTCAAATCTGAATAAGGAGTGATCACATTTTCTTTTTCTCTGGCTCCTTTTCAGTATATCCTTGGGTTGCTTCCAGAAATGTGATTGCTAGCATTAATAGGTGTTGATTTTTCAGTGAAATCTGCAATACTGTATATTATAGACTACAGTGGAAAAGCCCAAATTGCCCCATAGATTTATAGTCTGTGTTCTGATCACACATTTATCCACAAAGTTGGTTAAGAATTCCCAGATAATTTGTGTCTGGTTCTAATGAAAAACACAAAGATAGCTCATTATGAAAGGACAGCTATGTTAAAATTAGATTGAAGCTAAGCAGAAAGACAAAAGATGAGCTCTGTTTTTGCAGATACTACTAACAATTCATATTACTGTGACAGTTTTGGTTTTCATTTGCTCCAGATCATGGCCAATTGATTCTGTGAATTCAGTGCCCTTGTCTTTGTTTAGACCAAATTCATCTTATACACGAAATGATCATAATCTATATGCCTAATATACTTAGATTAAAACTTAGTTCTGAGATGGAATACTAATATAATTAACAGTCCCTCTTGTAATACATGGAGTTGCTAGGAGATGATTTCTATGTGCCCAGAATACAGAATAACAGAGTTAGAAGGGACCTTAGAGGTCTTCTAGTCTAACCCTCTGCTCAAGCAGGAGACCCTCTACCCTTCCAGACAAATGGTTGATCTTCAGTGATAGAGCGCTCACAACTTCTGGAGACAAGCCATTCCATCTGATTAATTGAGAAACGAGGAGACACCAGCCAATTTGGTTGCATCCATGGATTTGAGAAAACACGAGGCACAAACTTCATAAATCTAAGAAAAGAAGGGGATGTTGGAAAAGCAAGTTGTTTGGAGTTACAGGTTCCAGTTGTTTCTGTGCTTGTTCGTTTTCACTCAAGCTTCTTTTGGCAAATATGTACAGTCCAAAACATAGCTCCTTAATTTGTGTGCACTTGATATTGAATGGAAACTATCTCTTTTCCTACTCATAAATCCTTTAGAAGAAGTTTTGCAATTTCAAATGAATTTCTCAGTTTAATCTGATCTGAAAACCCATTCCAGTCAATTTTATGCCAGTGCTATGTCCACAACTAAACTAATAATATGCAACTTTGAAATTCATTGTATGCTGCACCACAGTCATGATAATTTTTTAGCCAGTATAAAGAATACAGTTTTTAAGGAGAAAGAGCATTAAGAATATTGGACTACATATCATATATTCTGTTAGTTTGATACTATAATCATAAAGACAGACATGTGTAGATCCTTCCATTTGCAAAATAGATTTTACAGAACCAATTCCTCAAACAGAACTTCTATCACATCTTCTCAAACACAAGGTGAAGAAGATTTACCCTCTATTGGGTAGAAATGGCTGGAAATTGTACAGATGAGAGAGAAATTTTCAAAAACTATGGTAAGGGTTTTGATAGTTGAACAAGCTGCCAAGGTATACTCTTCTTTGCAGGAGGTAGTGAACAGCTGTATGAACAGCCGTAGACTTAAGTCAACACAGTAGAACCTGCTTTGAACAGCAGATTTTTATTAGATGACTTCTCAGATCATCTCCAATGTTACAGTTCTATGATTGGGTAGAATACCCCTTGCATATAAAACATTTCACTGATCAAGTGATGTGATAGCACATCAACATAAGCATGCACCCGGG
>JANHJO010008528.1:142236-156998 GCA_032468235.1 Pseudoxyrhopus heterurus | reverse complement strand
AGAGAGGGTTGCAAGCCCTGATAGGCGGTGTATAAATTCCCCAAAATATGACCTACCCTGAAAGTAAGACCTCCATTTATTTTGGGGGCTGGGTGGCCCTAATGTAAGCCCTACCACCAAAATAAGCCCTAGTGAAGTGGGTGGACGTGGCCAGCCCTTCCCTGGTCACCTCAGACCCTTAACCGTGGCCCACGGATCGGCTGAGCGAGAGAGAGAGAAAGAGAAAGAGAAAGAGAAAGAGAAAAAGAAAGAGGACGAGAGGGAAGTAAAAATTGCAAGCAATGCTGTTTGAAAGTTTCCTTTCCACCATCTCTCTTTTTCTCTCTCTCTCTGTCTCTCTCTCACACATACACAGACATTTGATGAGAAATGGTGGAAGGCAACTGGATAAGAGGACTGACCCTCCCCCACCTCCAATTCAGCTCCTGCTCAGGGTGGCTCCCCGATGCCCGGCCTCTGCGTGACCCCTGCCCAGCCAACGTGACAAATGGGCTTCCTTGCAGCGCCTCCTCTTCCATGTAAAGCAGCGGCAGGTCTGGGCTCAATCTGCGCGGGATTGGCATGGCTGGTTCTTGCCTGCAATGTTAGCAGCCAGGATTGGGTCAAAGCCACCGGCGTCCAAGATCAGCAAGCCAGACTCAGTGAGCCGGAGGTGCCGTGCATGTGCAGCCGCCGCCCGGGAGGAAAAGAGCATGCCAGAGTCCAAACGCTGAGCCTTGCCAGCCTTGGAAACCAGGGATCTTGCAGGCATACTGGCCATGTAAAGGCCGCCAAATCCCCAGGTTGTTTGCAATTTGAGCAAGCCACGCAGCCGTCTGCCCCATGATCCAGAAGTATCCTGACAGATTTGATCATTTGGCCATATCCAACAAAATGCAACCCTTGGATGAAAAAAGTATGGTTTTACACTTAGACAAGAAAAAACAAATGCATGGTATAAAATGGGTGATACCTGGTTCAATAGCAACAACCACGAGAGAGATCTAGGAGTCCTAGTAGACAACCACTTAAGTATGAGGCAACAATGTGCTTCAATTGCCAAAAAAGCCAATGGAGTCTTGGATTGCATCAGCATAGGGATAGTATCAAGATCATGTGAATACTGTTTTATACTGCACTGGTCAGGCCACACTTGGAACACTGCATCCAATTTTAGTCACCACAATATAAAAACATGTTGAGAACTTAAAAATGTGGAGAGCAACAACAAAGATGATTAGGGGCCTGGAAACTACAACTTATGAAGAACGGTTGGAGGAATTGGAAATGTCTGATCTAATAATGAGAAGAACTATAGCAGTCTTACAATATTTAAGGGGATCATAGTCTCTGAAAGCAGGACAAGAAGTAATGGTGGGAAACTTTTCAAGATACAACCTAGCTTGCCTTCCAGAAGTTGTGTATGCTCCATCACCTGAGTGTTTTTAAGAAAAGATTGGACAGCTATTTGTTTGGAATGTTACAGGGTATCGTGCTTGAGGAAGGGGTTGGACTAGAAGACCTCCAAGATCCCTTCCAACTCTGTTATTTGTTATTCTAACCAAAAGAAGTGTATCCCAAACACAGTAATTTTATCTCCAGATCTGAAACAAATCACATCAGCTTCCTTTTTCAAGAAGCATTGTCATAACCCAACATTATATATTGCTTTCCTGTTAATATCTCAGGTACATTCTTAATATCATCTTTGAAGAAGTGTGAAGACATTGCTGACTTGGTACTCCAAGGCATCATATTTTAGTCTGTTTGAGGTTATATTTGAGGTTCCATGCCATTTGGCTTTATTAGCTTTTTTGCTAATGGAAGACCTATCTGTTTGCACTTATCTTGCTTGACTGAAAATGAGTTGCCCTAAAAGGTAGTGCTTTTTCACTTGTTTGCTTTTGTTACCATCGTGAAAGATCAAAAATAGAACATAGAATGAAATTAACTGAGAAACATATGTACTACTAGGCTACTTGAAAGAACATACTATGCGGATTCTGTTTTAAGTAATGGGGCCTCCTGCAGGTATAGGCAATAGCTTATAGGCATATAATTCCTATAGATACCTGCAGTGCAATGAAATAAAGATACTGCAACATAACCTTAACAGCATTTGAGTACAAAATGCTTCCTATCAGAAAAATCCTTTCAAACCAATTATTAAAATATCTCTGAAACATGCGGACAAGGTTGTACTAAAACAAAGGTGAGGCAACTCCGGCACTTCACAGCTGTACTGATGTAGTATTATAAGGACTGGTAAACTGTCATGCCACTGCAGCTTGATATCCAGCAGTTCATGCAGACATTGTCAGCATATAGAATTTGTGCCTATCAATCATTGATTATAACTTCAAGAAGGTCCCAAAATTTCAACTCTGTAAAGCTGTTGCCAAGAATTTGTAGCACATTTTAAAAATGTAACATAGTTTAATCGTATCAATCATCTTTATAAATATTTTTCTTAGCAATAAAAGCAATTGGGGGCTGGAAAGGTTAAATTCGTAGTTTAGTATAAGGGTACTATGCATGTGGCATGCTATAGATGAGAAACAATCCATATAAAACATACGACATTACAATGAAAACAATAGGTACACGTGAGTTGCTTCTGTGTTGTTGCTTTTACAAAAAGCAACCTGATCTTCAATTTTACACAACTTGATTGCTGCTATATTAGCATTTGCCATACTAGTCCTTAATTGACATAAAAAATAATTTTCTGTAAAATTAATTTTCATAAGTAAATGATGTAATTACTATAATTAGATGTAGGAAGTGCAATGGTTTGGTGATTAAGATGCTGGGCTGATCAACTGGAAGGTTGGCAGTTCAACATCCAAACCCTGCGTGACCGGGTGAACTCCCATTTCTGCCCTAGTTCCTGCCCACCTAGCTGTTTGAAAGCATGCAAATGCAACTAGATAAATAGGCACCACTTCAGTGGGAAAGTAACAGCATTCTGTGTAGCTTAGTGTATAGTCAACATGAACAACGAAGCATCTCCAGACAATGCTGACTCCATTGGCTAGGAAACAGAGATAAGCACCACCTCCTAAAGTCAGACCCAACTGAACAGGGGAAACCTTTATATATAAAGTATATATATAATTTGAAGCACATTACAAATAAAAGGGGGGAGGTAAAGTTGGTAGAAGAAATTGAAAATCATTCAAATGAATTGCTATAGAAGACATGTATTGTGGGATGATGATTCATCTCTTCTAATGTGTGTCAGATGATTTATTTGACTCAGATGTGACAAGTATTCAAATTGCTCAAGATCACAAATAATATATAAACATCCATAAAGTTAATTACCTTGTAATTTGAACATAATAAAAATAACTTGCCATCAGAATTAGTACATTAGAAAAGAGAATAAGACAAAATTATGTTTGGAAATGGGTACACTTTAAAAAGAAGAGAACTGTGCTCCAACAACTTACAATGAAAATAAGGACAGCGGAAAAAAGAGCAAGAAAAATACCAGGAAGAAAAGAGCAGGATATTCAGACCATAGGAAACCAATACTGGGAATTATTAATGATGTCCATAATCTGTTAGACAAGAAACATATACAGTAAATCTTTGAAGAAAACCATGCATCCTAAACAACACAAATATAACCATAAACTGTCATTTTAGGTAATCCTCAATGTACAATAATTCATTTAGCAACTGTTCAAAGTTATAACAGCACTGAAAAAAATGAATTATGACTATTTTTCACACTTCTGACCGTTGCAGTCTTCCTGTGGGTTACATAATCAAAATTCAGATGCTTGGCAACTGACTCATATTTATGACAGCTGCAGTGTCCCAGAATCAGTTAATCGCCTTTTGTGACCTTCTGACAAGCAAAGTCAATCTACTTAACAACTATGTTACTAAGTCAACAACTGCAGTGATTCACTTAACAACTGTGGTAAGAAAGGTCATATAATGGGGCAGAATTCATTTAATAACTATCTCACTTAGAACATAAATTGAACTCAATTATACGACCTATTAATTTGGCACATGATTTACATATTCGGGAAAAGTGTTTTGTAGAGATAAGATCAGTCTAAAGGCATCCATCACTTTTTTTAAAACTTCCAATCAAGCTGTTGAGTGAGAGTGATCTAATATTAGCCGCTAAGCACATAATAATCAGTCCAGTGACGTCTACAGAGTTTGGCATAAGATTCTTCCCAAATTAGTTGAAAGGACACTTGATCATCTAATGGGTTCAGAATGTACTAAAACAAAATGGTTCTACCATTAATAAATGTAACATAGAGAATAACAGAAGATTTATCAGAAACTGAAAGATCAGAATGACTAGAATATTATTTTTTAAAAAGAATGAATTGGAAAATATTTACATGTGGAATGTTTTATAAGTAATTTTGCTGAAGCAATAATTAATTGAAGCCATGTTCATACTACTCAATCTTTTGATTTATTCCCAATATTCTACCGTATCATGTTTCATAATGGTCTCAATGCAAAAATGTAGATTTGACATCCAATTGGAAGATAAGCCATGAATTTTGTGCTGCCAATGCTGTGTTGCCTGCCTTCCTCCTTTCCATCAACCAGCGTACACACCTTGGTGGAAGAACAATGTTTCTTTCTCCAAGGTTGTGACGGTAGCTGTTTACAGCTTTTTCCTTGCATGTTTAATTGGTCGGCAGTTCCTGGATCCAGCCAAGGGGTATCCTGGCCATGAAATGGACCTCTATGTGCCTATTTTCACATTCTTGCAGTTTTTCTTCTATGCTGGCTGGCTAAAGGTCAGTTTAATATGGAATTGTCTTCCGGAGAATTTCTGTTCATTGGGATAATATTCTAGAGTTTGTTCTTGAATTTCAAGTGCCAAAACTATGTTCTGTATTACGGTAGGTAGGACCAGCTCAAAATTCTAATGAGAATCAAATAACATGAAAAGTGGTACAGATATGCTTTTTTATATATTATGAACTAAATGGTGAAAGGAAGGTGATGTAGCCCCCTCATCTCCTCCTTTTTTACCTCAGCAATCCTTAGCTCCAGCAATGTTTTTTCCAGGCAGTTTCTAAACTCAGAAGTGAAACTGATAAAGAAATGACGAAGATAGGAAATCTGCAAGGTCTTTAATAAATACAAATATATTGTTGCTAAGAAATTATCCCAGGGGTGGGCTGCAAATTTTTTAGCAAGGGGTTCTCTGCCTGGTTGCTGGGTGAGTGTGGCCATGGTGAGTGTGGCCTAGTCGGCCTCCTGCAACACGGTGGGGGAGGTTTTGCCCTCCCTGGGCGCTGGAGGCTTGAGCCTCTGGGAGGGCAAAAATGGCCTCCCCGGGCTCCGGAGGCCTTCCAGAAGCTGGAAATGGGCCCATTTCAGGCCTTCTGGAACTTCCGGGAGGCCCGTTTTTCACTGTCCCCGAGCCTCCACGCAGGCCCTGCACTTACCTGGGATCCAAAACGGGCCATGTGGAGAGAAGGGGTGGGGTAGGCATGGCCATCCAGGATTGGGATTTGGGGATTCTCCAAACTGTGCAGACTCTTAGCAAAGGGTTCTCCCGAACCCCTGAGAGCCCCCAGCTGCCCACCCCTGGCTCCTATTCTACTAATCTTACTCCTTTTTCTACTAGCAGGTAATGTCACTTTAAATATAAGAGTGCAATATATTTTGCTGGACCACCACTGATGTTTTTTTTTCAGCTTGTCCTTATTCCCATTTCACAGGTAGCAGAACAGCTCATCAATCCATTTGGGGAGGATGATGACGACTTTGAGACCAATTGGCTTATTGATAGGAATCTGCAGGTAAATTGAAGACCTTAGGATATATCCTCTCTGAGATGTCTCAAAAATTTCTGTAGTTCATGAAATGTAACTTTAGATGAAGAAATGATAACACAAATTAGTACTTAATTTATGTTCTTTCTCAGCAATACAATAGATGCCTAATATTCAAGGGAAATATGGCTGTGGAAAGTTTTATGTTAAGTTCCTCTTCTTTGTGCATATTACTTGTCAGATATGGTGTTACTCTGTCATAAAAACCTAAGTGACTGGCCTATAATCAGCTGCTAAAAATCTGTATTTTCATCTTTTACATATAGTACTTTTCAACATATATTCTTTTACTTGCTTTCTGTGGGATGATATCTGAAAACTTGAAATTTAAATTCTCCCATAGAGAGTTCTGACCAAGCATTAACAGAATAATAGAATGGCAAAGTTGGAAGGAACCTTGGAGTTTTTCTGGTCCAACTCCCTGCTCAAGCAGGAATCTCTATACTGTTTCATGCCATTTTAGACAAATGGTTGTCCAAACTTCATTCATGCTTTCTTTCCTGTTATTCATTCTTATCAATCATGAAATCATATTTTTTTCTAAATGCAAAAGAACCAACAGCCTAACTGCTTAGAAAAAGCTGCACGGTCAATGAAACATCTAGCCATGAAGTGAACCTTCGGGGTTTAACAGGCCTCCTAGTTTTGCTGCCAGCTTGGGGCTTGAAGCCTTATCAAGCCATAATTCATTCTTATCTTCATGCAGAACCCATTATCATAAGCTATCCAGTTACTAAATGGCAGAAGTCCATAATTGTTTCTTAGATTGCAGCTGTCCCTAAATTATTAGAAATGGGTGTTTTCTCAGAAATGGAGAAATAAAGAACAAACACCTTCAACTACTGCAACTGAGATAGTGTGCCATATCTTGGCAGGTCTCCCTTATGGCTGTGGATGAAATGCACCAGGACTTACCAGCATTGCAGAAGGATCCATATTGGAATGAATCAGACCCCCAGCCACCTTATACTGCAGCAACAGCAGAATATAAGAGGACATCATTCCTTGGATCAACTTTTGACATCAGGCAAGTGAAGCTACAGAAAATAACTACAGGGATCTATTTCTTGTCATAGAATATACATCTGCAGTAGACGCTTCCCTGTGGAACATTATGACTCTCTAGTGTTGTAAGAGAACTTAAAAACAGCTCTGCAGTATGGATTGGACCTGTTCAGGGTGTCAGATTTCCAAGTGATGAAACACATTGAAAAAAGAATATGCAAAGTCCAACTTCCAAAACAAATTTCTTTTATTTAGATAAGCCTCAAATTGGCAAAGTCTGTTGTAATTCCAGATTTGACACAAACCGGAATTACACCACATAATATTGTAAGTTAGAATCAACCCACAAAAGTCACATTCCCCAATAAAAAATAAATCAACATTGCATGATGTCTTCAAACTCCACCTCCAGTTCTCAGCAGGAACAACCTCCATTTCCACAGGAAAGAAAGTCATCTAGTCAAAACAATCCTCACTATCTATTCAACTCTCCCCTCCTTAAGAATGTGGCAAGCCAGAAATCCTCCCCACTTACACAAGTAAAGAGAAAGGAAAGGAATATATAATTAGAATATAGAGCTGAATAAAATGGCTACACATATGTCAATTTCGGGCTCAACACAGGGTTTTAGGTAGCCATGCCAAGCTTGGATATTACTGCTTCTTCTCCATCCCTAACTTCAATGGTCAGAAATAATTCCATGCACATTCAACATGCTAATTTGTCATTTGACTATCCCAAAGGTGCTTTTTTTCCCCCTCAAAAGGCAACTGGACTTTCTTAGTTTTCTTCTTTGAAAATGTTTTGCTTCTCATCCAAGGAGCTTCAGAACATCATTCTTTGTCACTAATTTCTTGTTTCTCTCTTATTGGTGGATGCCACCATTCTATCTACAGTAGGATTCACTCTCAGTAAATATATATCAGATTGACACACACACCTGTATTTTTCACCAGATTAGCAACCCAACTTGTTTCATTTGGCTAGTTTGAGACTTGAAGCATTTTGATATTATACCCATTACAACAATTTCATTCATTCCAACCCAATTTTGTGAAGCTGATTTTGTCAAATTACCAGAGCAAACTGCTTCCTTTAGCCCTGTGCAGTTTTCCCCCTGAGCTCTTCATAAAACAAATATTGTTAAGCAAAGATATCAAGTTATTGATATGAGGGAGATGGGTGGTTAGGAAATAAGAAATCTAAATAAACAAATAAAATATTTATCACAAGATAAGATTATCTCTAAAAGGACTACACTACTATGCACTGAGAGATGAGATTATCAGGACATATCACCACATTCATCTTTTCTTGGTGTGATATTTAATTGTTCATGGGGTTATTTTTTTAAGCATCTGCAATATTGCTCATAATTAAACTATCCAAGCCAGGATTACTCCTATATAAGTAGGCAGAATCAAGCACTCACCTCATATAGCTAATTTGGTATAACATGAAAGGGAAGCAAATTCTTACACTCTTCCATTATAGGAATAGCAGAAACAATGTTCCTGCTTGGAGTTGGGGAGGCAGTTGGGAAGTTGTGAGTTCTCTACCTAAGTGCTAAAATAACTTGGCCAACTATAGATGCTATGCATTTTGAATGGATTTTATAAAATATACAGTATTGTAGCATGCATTTGATGTAGTTAGTTTTATATTGCATGGATTTTACAACTGGAAAGCCCTTCACTTCGTTAAAAAAGTAGGGAGATACATAAATACACAGTGATACACATATACACACTCATTAGTTTGGGAGCACTTTGTTGTCCTGCCAAAATGTCTTAGGCAATCAAGAATGATGAATGTTGGCATATTAATTTTAACAAGCACGGACAGTGTTGGCCTTAGGAGTTGGCATGGATAGGAGGCACTCTTGTGAGCTTCTTGGGCCTGCTTCATCTCCTTCCTCCCCATTTCCCCCCCTATCTTCTCCTCTATCCTTCTCCTCTCTAAAAGGAAGATATAAAGGGAGCATCAATAACAGAGAGGAGGAGCAGGAGGAGGAAGAAGAGGAAGGGAAAGAAGAGTTGCATTCAACTGGTTTTCCTTGTTGACTCTCAGTGTGATTAGCAGCAATGAGCAATAATAGGAAGGGTTAAATAAAAGCAATTGCCTTGAGAAAGAGGTGGACTCTTTGAGCTACATGGCCAATGCTGAAGGACAGGGGGACCACTGAACCTGGGGATGGTGCTGCTAAGAGTCATCATGGCTTTTGAAGGCTTTTAAGAAGGTTGAGAACAGAATGTTCATTCCATTCCCTATATATCTTTTGTTGATATCATTTTCATTCCTTCATTGTAGTTTGATCATTGATCAAATGATTCAGAAAACAGACGTATATGGAGAAATCTGAAGTATTGGAATGATTCTTGGGTTAATATTTGCACTTGTCACTTCCCCTGCCTTGAATGAAAAGTGTTGATATATCTGTCATATCAAATGCAGAGTCCCAGGTGCATCCTCCCCACCCCACAAAGTTTCCACTGCAGACATTTGATTTCAATTCTCTTTTTCAATGCATCATTGTGTTCTGCTGTCTGTTTCCTTTCTACAGCATGCAGAAAGAAGAGATGGAATTCCAACCCCTGGAAAAGATCAAAGAGAATGAGGAAGCCAACCACTCAACCCCATTACTGGGGCACATAAGCCGCTTTCTGAATGTACAATCTCCCAGTTTTACCAGGTCACCAAGAATGAGCCTTACACGTCGGAGGAATGAAAATGTCTCTCCTTCTCCTTGTTATGCTTATATGGATGGGGTTAAGCCTGGGAACCTCCAAAGTATTAACCAGCTAAGGGGAGATAGCTCCCCATTAGGCATCGGTTTTCAAGATCAATGGGACACTGCGGCCAGTAAACTGAGAGAATTTGATGCTTTCACATCAAGCCCTTTCTATGAAAGACCTGGATTCTACAGTGCTCCTCAGACACCCATCAGCTCAATCCCAATGATCTTGCCATCCCAGCGTCAAAACCGAAAAAAACCTCCTGCTCTCTCCAATATTGCTGCCTGTCCCACTTTTCTGAAGGACAATATTATCAGCCAGTCTCCTTGCAAAGCCAGTGATTTGGATAGAAGTGAGAACTTGGTTGGCTCAAAATCAAAAGAGTCTTTTCCGTGGCCAGCTGAAAAAAGCCATGTTTCAGATTCATTAATCATGTCAGATAAAGAAGATACAAAAAACAAAATTTGGTCAAAAGAAACATCTCCTCTTGGAAGCCCGGAAGGACCTCTGTCCTCAGGGGACTCTGTAAGTACCAAGTTCCCCTTTGTGGAGTGCACGGGCCCTGAGATACAAACCAGTTTCAAAAGCTTGAATAACCTGAAAAGCCACCAGCAACTTCCAGATAATACATCTCCAGACCATTCCAGCTTCTTTTATGCTCATAACATCAAGACTCCTAATAGCAATGGCCCTGCTACTTTCTTTCCCTTCACCTCTTTGACTCCCCCAGGACTTGAGCCATCTCATCGGAGCAAAGGAAATGCTGCTGTTGTCCCTAGTTCAGAAGCTTCTCCTGGAGTTACAAAGCAAGATAGTT
Organism: Pseudoxyrhopus heterurus; assembly: GCA_032468235.1. NCBI lineage: Eukaryota > Metazoa > Chordata > Lepidosauria > Squamata > Pseudoxyrhopus > Pseudoxyrhopus heterurus. Next base: position 146,627 of record JANHJO010008528.1, on the reverse strand, counting down.
CAGCTGCTTCTGAAGCTGCAAATGACCCAGGAAGTATTTATTACACTGAGGAGCAAAAAAAGACCACCAGCTCTTCACCTAATGACTCTGGCATCTCCCTTAGCAGAAAGAGACTTTGTGGGATTAATGGAAGTGATCATGGAAATAAGTGAGAACACAAGCGATGAAGGGAAGGGAGAGAAGGGACAGTTCAGTTAAGTGGGCTCAGAGTCTTTACATGTAGATGTGATGGGAGGGATTGCTTTATTATATTTAACATTATTATTCAACTTTTTAAGGGTAACAAAAGTCCACAATATAGACTACAAAACAAGTGGAAACCAACATTTAGGCTGGGCAGCTCATTCCATAAATGCATATGTGCTGACACTAACAAGCAACTTAAGGGCCACTCATGGAATTTCAGCACTACACAACTAAGGAAATAACTCTAATTTCAGTAGAGTTACTTTGATTCCATATTTAATCTTTTGTTTGCTATTTTATCTGAAAGTACCAAAGAATGGGACCTTGCTGCCAGTGTTGCAAATGCACATCCCACTTCAGGGAGAGACAATTTAATGGATAAATCACATATCCAGTTGTATGGTCATTGCCCAAGGACACAATGACTTCTTTTCCCCATCCCCCAATTACTTACAAAGGGGATTTTTTTTTCTTGTGAATATTAGCAGTACACTTAGCCAAATTATATTTATTAGATCCTAGAAGGATTCTTTTACACAAGATCATACTTCATGTGGATATTATCAGACAATAATTACAGATGAAGATTGGATAGTGGCATGATGGTACACTCCATTCAAATTGGGCAACACCAATTTGATTCAACTCATCCAGTCAGTTTACAGTACCAAACTTTTCAACCCAAAACCTAACATTTTTTAATAGAATTTAATATGGCTTTGGTATTAAGGACTTGATGGCATGTCCTGTGCTCCAGATGGGAGGAGAGGGTGCAAATCTTGGGGGCTTTCCTATTGCCTTACAGTACAATTCTACCTTGACTAAAAAAGAAGTTGAGATATCAGAGGACAATATTATTTGGTCACTTTAGCAAACAAGATGCCCATTGAAGGTCAATTGGAAAATATGTTAGGAGATGCATTGCTAATTTCAATATGTTAAAAAATGGGCCAGTGTTTCAAAAATTTGAGAAATGTTGTTTTACTTGTATAAGACAACTTGAAAATAAATGGAGAAAATTGGAAGTTTCTTCTCTGGTAAAGTTTGAAAGGTTTATGTTGTGCTGTCTAAATCAGTGGTAGAATGCAAAACAGTGTGGTTGTCTGGCACAGCTTGTTCATTTTAGATACTAACTAGATATTACATTGTATTCTTTTTCTGAGCAAAGGATTAGCAAGAAAAATTCATTTTAAAATGTTTTTCATGTACGTTTGTTTATAATCTATTGGTAAAAAGCAGGTGACAGTAACACCTGAAACCAACCGAAGAAAAGGTTTCAGCATGGGATGTTGCACATGCATGCACAGGGGGTGGGGGAGCATGGGGGGGTCACGTGCGCATGTGCGGGGGCTAGGGGGAGCACAGGGAGTCACATGTGTATGCACAGAGGTCACGTGCACACATTGCATTATGGGTGCAGGCACACCTGCGTGCGCACGCATGTTCGCATGCGCACTTTCAGCACACGATGACAAAAAGGTTAGCCATCACTGGCCTATAGCGAAGAGATCTTATCCTGTCTTGCAATGTCTTAAAAGTCTATGTCCGAAAATATTCTGGAAACATACTTGGCATATAACAGAATAAAACAGGACAATCTCAAGTGAATGATTGTTTAAAAAATGCTGGTGAAAAAGAACCATTTTATGGCAGACAGTTAAGTCTTTACTACTATAGAATCAAGCCAAACTGTTTTAGGAACAAATGACATTTGTCAGAATCTGGGTTGGCCAACGTTGTAATTTTCCATTGTTACTTTAGCTTTTGATCTAGAGAGATAAGCAATTTGAGGCTTCATATCACATGTCGTGTTTAGCTCTCTATTCTGGACCCACAGGGCTGCTTAACAGAAAACTGATAATATGGTTTATTGCAGTGATGGCGAACCTTTTTCAGTTCGCATGCCAAATTGTATGTGCGCTTGCATGCGCTCCCATGTGCCCTCCACCTACATGCAATGCACAGAGGCCCCCACGCATGCGCGCGCGACCCCCGGGATTTCTAGGGGGAAAAAAGCTGAAAAACAGCTGTTTTTTGGCTCTTTTTTCCCCCTAGAAATCCCCGGGGGTAGCACACGCGCAGTGGAGCTGAGCTGGGCAACGGCTGGCATGCCAGACGACATGACTCTGTATGCAACCTATGGCACGCATGCCATAGGTTCGCCATCTCTGATTTATTGTGTTGATGCAGAGTAAAGCAGGTTTGGTTACAAAACAAAAATACAGGAAAACCTGGCTGCACCCAAACATGCCTAATATTGGCTGACTAACTTTGCATCACTGCTCCACCCTTGCAGACTTCTCAAAAGCAATTCCCTGAAACTCCAAAAATGATCCCCTGTGGCTTTACAGCATTTTCCCCGAGCTTCCCATTCCTTCTTATGGCTGAGCAAGAGTACAGCCCATAGTAATCCAGTGAAGAATAAGTGTGACATGTAGATTGTGTATCAGGGGTGTCAAACTCAAGGCTCACGGGCTGGATCCGGCCCGCAGGGTACTTAGATCTGGCACACGGGGCCACCCTGGAAACAGCAAGGGACCAGCATGCAGTGCCTCTGCCAGCAAAAACGGAGCTCGGGAGGACTGCGACGGCCTCCTACAGCCCTCTGCCAGTGAAAATGCATGCGCCCCAGGCTCCGTTTTCGCTGGCAGAGGGCTAGCAAAACTGAAAACAAAAGGAAAAATGTTTCCCTTTTTGCATTTGAGCATGCAAGGGACAGGAAAGGAGAAAGGGAAAGACAAAGAAAAAGAAGGAAAGAGAACAAGGAAGGAAATATAAGGAGGGGGGAAGGAAGAAGAATGACGGAAAGAAAATTATGTGAGGGAGGTCTGAGGGAAGCCCTGCCTTAGCACTTGGTCACCACAGGTGTCCCCAACACCAGTGACGTCGAGCTGGCCACGCCCCCCAACCACACCTACCCACACCCCATGTCCCGTCCCAGGTCAAATACAACCCTGATGTGGCCCTCAATGAAATCGAGTTTGACACCCCGGTTGTACATGGTCAGTATTCAGATGACTTCCAATGTGCAGTCACCATGAAAGACATTGACATGCAGCATCACTTAGAAAGCTAATCCCCCTTCAACATCCCAAACTGTGGCCCATTTAATACATCATACATTTAATGAATTATTAAATCTTGCTATGCATCCAGGCAACAGGTTTTAAACTTTTCTGCATATAAAATTCAACCAACAGTATAACACCCCATGATAATTTGTTTTCAAAGTAAGCATCTTTATTTTAACTTAAACTTGCTCCAACAGCTAGTTTAGTTAGTTTTCCGGTGATGCAAAGGACTGGGAAATTCATTGCCCTAAAATGTAGACCAAGTTTGAGAATGTATGCCACATGGTATATATTAATTTCCATTGAAGGTGGGTTTGTGCCTTTTCATATGGAAGCAACTTCTCACTCATGATTATACAGATCCTACAGGTCAGAGTTTTCTGGACATGACATTAACACTTTCTTATCCACATTTACTGAAGTGCCATCCATTTCAATGTTTACTCCTAAGTAAATATAATAGCCCAAACTGTGCTGAATATTTCCTGGTATAAAGATAGGGACTTTTATAAGTTGCAGCCCATACAACAGTTGACAGAACAAGCTTAATATTAATCAGATGTTCAGAAGTTGGGCAGCATTGTAATCGGGAATCCAAACATGGGCGTAGAGTGCAAATTAATAAAATGTGGACCCTTTGGATCCACATCCAAAAAGGTGTTTTGCTATTAGGCACGTTGTTAATGCCTCCTTAAAGAAACCATATCCACAACCACTCTGAAGCACATTTTCACCTTTGGATCAAGACCAGAGCCATCACTTCATTTATAGGGAAACTCTTCTTGCATTGTGTATTTTGTTATTTTTTTAAAACTCAAAACATACTGCAGGACAGCTGGAAATAAGTAGACCTAGTCATTTTATTGGGTGTGAGATATAACACATAAGAACAGAAGTGATTTTTTTTTACAATTATGGAAATATTAGAGATAAACCAAAGAAGCATGCACAAGTGTTGTCGATAAGAGTCTCTTTGCAACATTCATGGGTGGTTTTTAGTTCTCATTGTCACTTTCTCCCAGAGTGTGCTTGTCAAACAGATATTCTGCCATTCCAGATTTTGGTGCTCCCATCTTGCGCAAGTTGGTCACGTGGTCACCCAGCTCTTTGATGGATTTAACTTGTTCATCCAAG
>JANHJO010008528.1:125693-138312 GCA_032468235.1 Pseudoxyrhopus heterurus | reverse complement strand
GAAGCAGGAACCACCTTACACCGCCAGCTCTCGCAAACGTTGTAAGCTCGGACGCCTGACGTAGCATCTATATATATAGCGAGAGAGACGTGCCGAAGTCACGTCACAATTGGATACAAAGAAGCCACGCCCTCCGTAAGCTGAGAAGATGGGAGAGTCTTTCTCAGAACTGTCGCTTTGTTTTTGGGGGCACGCGCGTGTGGAGTAAGCGTGACTCAGCCGTTTCTTGAGCCTCGCTGCCCCGCTCGGCTCGGAAGGCTTTGTTTGGACCGGAAGGCATTCGGGGTGGGAGGGGTGATTTCAAGAAACTGCTGAGTAGCCGCCGTGCTTACATGTCAAAAGAACACAGTTCCCGGGGTGGGGGGCGGGAGCCCCTGGAGAGGAACCCGATCCTTTCCAAACTGAGGCAATGCTGACCGTGCCGAGGCAGGCGCGCGCAACGCAGTGCCTCGGAGGAAATCCAGTTGTGCAAGATGCATAGCTCATATATTTTTTCCATACTGCATATGCTGGTATGGAATCTCCGCTTTTATAAAGGCGAAAACAAGAACCCGATGCTCATCTGGTTTTAAAAGATAGCGCGTTGTTGGAAATTTCAGAGAAAATTTCAATAATGGCCTAACAGACTGCTGTTCAGCATTCGACAGAATCTAGATAATTGTATAAATTGATTCCAGAAATTTAAAGCTAAGTCAGATTGACTAGCTTTTAGTGAAGAGAAATCCCAATATTCCAGAAAAGTCGTCGGAATAACTGCTATCAAAAAAGCTACATGGACAATCAGGAGCCAAACTTGACCCTAAAGAGTATTCACTGTGCAGTACTTTTACTACAAGTAATGGAAATGTTTTCCTAAATATATATATCAATAAAATGTTCTGCTAAAGCAGATCAAACTATAAGTGACACGAGGAATAAAACTCCTAGCCAAAGGCTGTAAAAATAAGGAACTGATAAAATAATAAGCTTTATTTTCTCACTTTAGATGGGAGTCCTACCAGTTGATCTTTAGCAAATTGGGTTATACAACAAGTCTGTTTTGAGCCATACTGGCTAGGAATCTTGGCCTAAAAACAGAGCACCAACTCACTGTTGCTATTATGTGAACAATTTATAATTATATATTTTGTCAGTCCTTGGTAAAAGTTTGCTGCTCAGCTTTGAGATGTATGTTTGCAGAACTGCAACAAGCACCCATTTAAAAGTTCTTTTTGTTTAGCGATATTTTTCCATCATGTTTCTGGAGATTTGTCATCCATTCCAGAAATTCAATGAAATTCTATTAAAAGTTTATTCATTTTGAATCAAGTAATTATTATTAGAAATTTTTATTTTTAAAAGGGGACTAACGTTCTTCCAAACAAATTGCAGGGGCTTATGAAAAAATAAGTTGAAAGCTTTTTTAAAAAGGATTTTTTATACTGCAGAAGAAAACTAAAAACACTGTCCTCATTGTATGTGTGGTAAAAGCCAAAATAAATGAAGTCTGAGTTCTGGAATAAGTTCTACCAAGTTTTTTTCTTCTAAAATATGCATTCCCATATTTCCTTACAAGAGACAGAAACAGATTTTTATTCTGGAGTGTATTGCGCTCTCTCTCTTTTTTTTTTTTTAAAAGCATTGCACATCATTCTCAATATCCCTACAATTTGAGCATTTTGAAATGCAGAACATTTCAATGAAGTTTTGAAATTAGTTCCATGTCAGCTGAATTGATTTGGTCAGTTGAAAAGATGCATAAGGTATGAATTTAGAATACCAACAGAGACAAAACGATTTAGGCACTGAAAATGTAATTATTACTCCTTGGAGATGATGAATTCTATCCAAACTTCTACACTGCTGAGACTGTTTCAGTATATCCAAGCCTCAAAAAATATAATGTACCATATGTATTTTCAGCAAAGAATGAAACCATTATGGAAGAAGAAAATCTTAAAACAATACCAAAATGTCATTTGAATTCTAAAGCCTCTAGTAAATGTACTTCAAAACACAGTACTCTACAGTCTGAAATATAAATCTGTATACTGGCATTTCCAAATATTTAGGTAATTGGTCTACAAACATTTGAACTTCTGTCTGGAATTACCTTAGCCATGATTTCAGAATTCTTAGATGGACCTTATAGAGCAATGTCCCAAATTTGTACTCCCAACTATTTCTCAAGTAGGTATACTAATCCTTTTGAAGATTTCAGATACATATTCTGGGCTGTAAAGCCATTTGTAATTAGGCTTTGAACATCCAAATTAATTGGGAATGTTAGATAAATTTGCTGACTATTACAGGACCACAGTGGAATAAACTGAAGAGTGTGGAGGGTCAGAGTTGCAGGAACCAGACAATAAAAATAGGTTAAGAAACAAGCAAAATCTGGAAAGCATAGAAAAGGGTGGGAGATCAGTGAAAAGTCTTAGTGAGACTCTCTTTGTGCATACAACACGTATGTCAATAATATATAGGATCCTGTGTGCTGAATGCACACTAATTGGCTTTGATTTAGAGTTTTGAATGTGAATATAATTAAGCAGAATGCCAAGTAGTATCTTAAACTCCCTCAATGTTTAAGGGATTTACTCTGTATTATTCAGCTTCCACCTTTATACTATAACCCTGCTCACCCTTGCATCCATCATGCTTCCTACCAGCCAAGAAAGGGTTCTCTAGTCCCTTAATTGATATTAGCATGCCAGCAGTGTGGTGGTAGAAAAACAACATTACTCCTTTTTGGGAAGAATCTTGACAATATATATGAGTAAACACCAAATCAGCCTTCATACTAGGGTTAGGCAGTGTGTCCTGGCTCTTGAGTGATGTCTAATCCCTTACTCAGGATTCAGCTAGTTCTGGCAGCCTCAAATTGTATGCAGAACAGAATGAAGCCACTGACAGCCAATTCATCTTCACAGCAGAACAAGAAATTCAGGGTCATATATATTTATGCCTCAGTGCTTAACACATTTCTGAGCCAATGACCCTTGCCTGGTCTCTCGATGGCCCTGAGAAATAATTGGGAGACAGTTTCGCAGTTGTCCTTCTGGCCAGGGAACTGCTGGTTACAGCTTCACCAGTTTCAACTCTTCATATCTGAGCCAGATGGACAGAAGATGGGATGTGGTCAGCCCACGAACTAGCAGTAGGAAACTCTTGTGCTCCTCCTCTCCCATAATGTAAAAGAAGAGCCAATGGGCTGATAGGCAGGGATAATCCAAAATTTGAAATGTAGATGTTGTGGGTAAGATGGATAAAAAATACATTCTGAGTAACACTTTGGGATATAAAATATAATTATTTAAATTAACTAGGCAAATCAGGGTGTAATCCTTTAGGATAAATACAAATGTTCTAACTATATATATATATTTAACAACTTGTTTTGAGTGTCAGTTTTAGAAGCCATTTTTCTTAGAAGCTTCCACGCTGCCACATTTTAGTGCCTAGGAAATTGGGAGGGGGGATTTTAGAGAGAGGTGAAAGTTAGACATAACAACATTCTTCTTCTGTGCCAAGACCAGGCCATCCTGCACCTGGGATAGAAGTGGTTGAAGGAATGTCTCCAGTTGGGATGACTGGTGATTGGGCCATGTGACAGACTGATGGGTGCAGGGGGATGGGTTTTGGATTTTCAGCTACGAAGGAAAAACTAGGAACTTCCAGATTCGGGTTTTCCCAGATGTGCCAACATGACTTCTCTAAATAAATTCTTACTTGGATGAACTTTGTCTCTGAGTGCTGAATGGATGTGGGGAAGTTTCCTTAGAACACTGACATTGAGCCTGGCAATGTGTTACTCAGGTAGTAGACGTAGAAATTCTATTGAGCAAATACCAGGCTGTTGCTTTTAAGTGTAATTGCAACAGGGAGTGACTGTAAATACTGAAACTATGTGTTAAGCTATGGAGGGACTTTTCCAACAATGTAGAAAAACAACACAAAATTCATCACAAGATGAGATGACTAAGGGTTTAAGATGGCATAATCTGTGCTTAAAACAGGTGTTCAGGTACGTTAAACCACAATAATATGCAGCATCTTGTTATAGCCAATTAGAGAACTGAACAGTAAAACAAACGAAGTTACCCAGACTGGAGAAACTCACACCATTGCTAGAGAAAGCCAATGGCACTGAGATATTTATTTGGTCAATTATTCATCTTGCATGACACATGGATATTCGTAACTATATGTGGGTTATTGTACAAATCCCTTGACGTAGGCCAAGGCTAAGAAAGTTAATTCCTGCCACAGCCGTGGTAGGAAATAGGAAGCTGTTTCAGCAAACTTTGATTCCAGTTCATGTTGTGACATTGCACAAAGTGCTACCATTGCGTACTTGCATCCTGGTGTCTGACCCAAGTACTGAGATTATAGCGTTTATGTAATGAAAGCTCATACATGCTGTTGTTTAGCCTGTGTTATTTATGGTATTTTGTTAGACCCTGTATATGAATTACAGTACTATATATGTAAGGTCACCATAGAGGACAACTTATCACAGATGAAAAAGATGTAAAGAAGGAGCCAGTTTGGTCTAGTGAGCTAGAAAACAAGAGACATTTAGGGACTGCTTTGTTATAATGTTCCATGAGAATTTGTACAAGGTAATCAGGCAGATGACAAAGCAGAAGACTCTCAGACCCAATTTCAATAATAAGAGAAATTAAAGTATTCTGCCCTCCTTATTAAATTTAAGCCTTAATTTTAGTTCAAGCCCTAACAAAAAGTGAATTTCATCCCCTATCACTAGCTAACAAAGAATACTTATTTACTTTACCCATATAATGCAGTCATCTTCTTCCCTTATAAGTTGGTCTTCAGTCAGTAAACCCTAGATGCTTATTGTAGGGCAAAAAAATGGAACTTGATTATAGTACAACAAAGGGCCTGTGCTCCATAAATGAAAAATTAACAGCAATCAGACTGAAGAAATAAAAACCTTTAAATACTGAGGAACTGTTTTTCAATCTTCCTGGGCTTGGAAAAAGCAAAATACATTCATAATAAAATAAAATATTTCACTTCATAGTTAGAATATTTCCAATGATTTGCCAATCAACATTATTACGTTCCATCTGTGGTCATGCTACTCCAGATCAAAGAACTGTAAGCCTATTAATTTATGGTATACACATGTGTATCTATAAAGATGTAAAAAAAATGAAGATAATTCAATCCAAATGTTCAGGAACAATAGTTTGTATCCCTTGATGCATTTCAATTGCGAGTTTAAAATTAGAGCTTGTCTGAATAATTAGACCTGCATGAGAATTTGCCTACTGAAATACTAGTTAATGTTAATTTGGGAGGGACAGCTCCTTAAACTCAGTCTTTGTGGATAAATTACTATAACTTCAGATTTGGCCTAATGTGGATGCTTAGCTCAGTCCTTGATAACTCTAGGATCTGTGAGAGCTTTGTGAGAGGTTAAGTAATATCAAGAGTAGAATGAAATTCAACATGAAACTATTTCACTTCAAATTGTTATTTCAAAATTTCAAAACCATGAGGTGGCCAAAGTATTTGAGTTTCATCTTCAGGATCTGGCCTTCTAAAGAGCAGTCAGTATTGATCTCCTCTAGGACTGACCGTCTCACAGTCCAAGGGACTCGCAAGAGTCTTCTCCAGCACCATAGTTCAAAAGTTCAGAATTATTCTTTATTTAGCAATATTTTGCTAAATATTGTTTATTTTGAGCAATAATATTTTATTTGAATTTTATGAGTTGTACTTAAACTTATTTATTTAGCAGTAATTTTTTCCATATTATTAGATGCCGTTTCCCCCCAAACCTCTGTGTTAACCTGTATTATATTACACTTTGTGTTTCAATTTTAAACTGAGATATCTGAAATAGCACAAGTACAAAACAGAACTTGTGCAAATATATGATCCTGTGCTATTGGCTCAAAGGTCTGTTATTCCTTTGCTGCCTACAGGCAAACATGAGCCTTCCTGCCCACACATGTTTTGGCACTTCTGGTCTTAAATTAATTCTGAATAAGCCCAATCATAAATCACCAGCGGTTTGTTTGTTTTTAAAAAAGAAAAAAAACAATCATTTTATTTTTCATAATCAGGCTGTATTTACCAATGTATTTACCAATGCTTGATCTGAAAAAACTTCCTTGATGCCAAGAGTTCTCTTATTCCTATTTTCCAACTCCTTTTTCTACTTTCTGCCTGGACTAAGGATTTGTCCTACAGTCTATCAGAGAGATAGGTAAGCAGAGTAAGTAAATTTTCATGGCCAGCATGTAAGGATATGGGGGTGTGCTCTGTATCTTTGTGGTCATAAATCACCATAGCTAATACACATACTTTTCACATTGAAATGTTTTTATGCTCTAGATTTATTGACTAGCTTAAGGACTGAATTACAGTAATTCCATATTGATATTAAATTTAATACTATATGCATATATTTCCATTAATTTTTCCTTTTGTTATGTTCACTTTATTTTAATGGCTCTGATGCATGTAGTTTTTTAACGTATTATATACCAGTATTGTGTTTTTTTCTGGTGTTGTAATTGCTTGTTGCTTTTTGCCATTAAAAAAAGTTAGTGACATTCCTTGCTTTAAAAATTTACAGTCATATTTAAATACGAATCTTTTTGAAAGTTAATACGAATTTTGTAAGAGCAAAACATATATACCAGAAATATACATTTCTCTCCATGCCATTCAGATGGTACTTTTTGAAAACAAGAAAATGTTTGGCATTTGTGGAACTATCCAAATTATTAATAAAACCTTTGTGGGAATTACATTAGAAAAATCAATATACAAAGGCTAATAAAACCAAAGAACTTCTTTTATATGCCTGATCATTTCTTTTTTCTCATAAGTTATTTTACCTGTTATATAAGCATTCTCCCCTTGCAAAATGTCTGCCTAGGCCTTTATTGTGGCACTACAATAACATGCAAGGCTGTTTTCCTTAACCAGTATGTTGAAAATGAACCTTAGAAGCTTCAACTAGAATGTGGCTTACACACACCCTTCCTGAGACCTAGGGAGGTTGCAGACTTTCTAATTCCTTCCTGCTACTCTCTGCAGCTGTCATCACTTCCCCAGCTCTATTTTTACTCATACTTCCTCCTCTGCCCATTGGGTTATGCTGTTCCTACTTGCACTGTACCAAATCATGTCCACCCATCCACAGGTGCGCCCAGTATTATTCACACATTTTCCTCCTTACTTAAAGAAATGCAAAAGGATCTAGTGGTTTTCAGCTAGTCAGAAGCAAAGCAAAGCAAAGCAAATCTCTAGGTTTTGCCATTTTTCTAAAAAGATTTCTGTGGGTCCCTTGGAGCTTAGAAAAGGCTACAAAGGTTGTGCTCTTTGAAGTAACTCCCAGTAATTCAATACACTGGGATGATTGTGGGTTTGCCAAGATACATATGGGCAAGATATACTCTAAACAAAATGGTTTTTAGTTTTGCTTCCTTATGAATTGTAAGGGCAATTATGTAATGCTGTCCATATTTTCTCTCAGAAATGCAGTTTTCCTCATTAGATAATACATGAAAAACTACAGAGGCGTGCCAAAGTGCTCTGGAACAAAACTTGAAAATAATCCTGTATACTTTTTCTTAACTTTCAGCATGTCAGTTATTGTTTTTTAGTACATTCTGAAGAAAATGTGCACTTTACGTTGCCTTTTGCAAAAGCCTATGTTATTTCAAATCACACTTATAATACAGCTGAAGACCTTGGTTAGGAACTTCAGAGGCAGAGCCTCCTTTACATGCATTGCTTAACATGTCATTATATATCAGAGTTTTATTTTTATCAGTAAGTGTTAGTCATTGTCACATTACTGAGCTGACAAATATAATTACTATCATGCTAGAATGTGAAGATTCAAGTCCTAAAGAGACAGTAGCAATATAAAGACTCTAATTATTATTAATGGAGAGAATGACAAGATACTGTAGCAGGGACCGTAAGTGCAGGCAACTACAACAACCTCTACAGTACAGGGGTGTCAAACCCACGTCTTCATGGCAGCATCACGTGACGTATCGGGACTTTTTCCCCCTTCGTTAAACCAGGCATGGGTGTGGCCAGCGCGACGCATCCGGCCCGTGGGTCACAAGTTTGACAGCCTTGCTCTATGGATGACTGAAATGACTATTAATCTATCAGCAGTTTACAGTACAAGTGATCCTCATTTAATGACCACTAGTTCACCAGCCATTTAAATTCACAATGGTGCTGAACGAGTGGTACATACTACGGGTTGTCATACAGTAATTAGTAGAGTCCCTGCAGTCATGATCTGGGTCCCTGGTGCCCAACTCATAACTATGATATTGCAGTGTCCCTTGGTCACCGTTTGCAACCTTCACTGTCAGCTTCCAACAAGCAAAGTCAACGGAGAAGCCAGTAGGACGTTGCATATGGTGACCATATAACAGTGCACTTTATGGCATGGGATTCGCTTAATGACTAATTGACATGTTGGAATTGCCATCGCTAAGCAATGCAACCATGTGCCATCATGCTTTCTGATCATGCCTCTTAGCGGTGGAAATGCTGGTTTCAATTACTGTCATTAGGTGAAGGCTACTTATACAACGTAAGGCCGAGAGATATAAAAATCATTGATCCAGTTTTAAAATAAAATGTGATTTTATGACTTCATTTTGTAAGGTAGGAAAGATATTAGGATGCCAGACTATAGGGAAGTTTGACTCTATTGTGTGAGATAAGTCCATAGCAACCATAGATAATCTCAAAGAACAGAGAAACATGTATTTTCTCAATTAGCCAGAATCCAAGCCACATGAGATTTTAAAACTAATGCCATGAATTTTGTTCAGGAACAAATTGATAACAAATGCAGTGCTTTTAATATAGATATTGCCTGAATTCTCTTAATTTTTTCAGAAATCAGCTGGTTGCTATGTGTTTTGTACCAAATGATCATTCAATACTAGATGCCATGTCCATTTTGCTCAGATACCAAAAACAAACACTTATCCCACCACAATTATGCAACTGTAAAATACAAAGAAACACAATCCATTAGTTTTGAATCAACATGTGAAGTCTTAAATACAGACTAAAATATAAATTACATTATGGCCATCAAGTCCCAAATTTATCCAGACAAAAGATGCTGAGTTAGAATGGGCTTTTTTATTGATGTTTGAGGTGACTCATGATCCTAGTAGGCAGTCTTGAACAAGGTTGGGTTTTTTTTAATCTCTTTCCTCCCTTCCAGAATTACCAAACAGCTTCCCCTCATTACGCAGATTCACATTTTTCTTCCTTCTGTTTTGTTGTTAAGCATATCCAAATTGGAACAGAGAAAACCAAATAAATCTATTCCGATCCAAGTTATAAAGATTAGTATGACTAGTTGAAAAACAAAATAAGAGAGGAATGCAAACTGAAGTGAATTAAAGACTTCCACATCTTTTCCATCTTTATTTATGCCTAGATATCCCATTTATATTTATCATGCAGACATAGATATTATTTATGCCTCTAATCCATTAATTTCAGAACTGTTTAAAAGACACAGAAAGAATGAAGATGGTCTGATTAAACAGATTGTCCCTGTCTGCAACAAAAAAAAATACAATGAAAATCTGCTCCCATTAATTCTATCAACTCCAGGGTTCACTTTCCCCGTAGAACACTAAGTAATAATACCTTGGTTCAATATTTTTTTAAACTAAGAGCTGCCTATACAGTACTACTTGAATTGGACCTCTCACACATAGGTGTCTTTTATGTATAATTGCTGAGAAGGGTACTAATTAAGTATGTTGACTCTTACATGATGTAGGATGATTTTTCATTTTGAAGTAACAGGAAGGATTGCTCCTTCCTCTCCTTGATTATGAAACAATCCAAAATTTATTTCCTCAAAAATGAAATCAAAAGAACGATTATTAAAATCTCAGAGGGCAGAAGCTACCCCATATTTAAAACATTGAATGTAAAACTCTTCATTGTTGAAACAAAGAGAAGAAAATAAGACTTACATCTCTACAAATCAAGATGCTAGCAGCAAAATCTTCAATCTCTTTGCACATTGAAACATACAACAAACACTAATGATCAAATATTACACACAGGTTATTTCAACTAAATATCTATACTACATCTTTTTGACAAGACAAGTACTGTAATCATGAAATGTAAAAAACGTGAACTTATTGTCTTTCTAGAAAACAAGCAAAATATTTTAGTTATTTATTTGTGAATCTATGCAATTTTGTATGTCACATAACAGAAAAGTGTATCATTTTAGAGAAGTGAATCTATATGCATTGATCTAATTATAAAATACTGGGTTTAATATGCATAAGCCAGAACAGAATTAGAAAACAAAAATAAACCATCCAAGATGGCTTGGTAGGAGCACTTGCAATTAGAGTAATGATCAGTTCTCAAAGATAAGAATCTTTTAAGCATGGGGTAGCATCATGAGAAGACCAACCAGCAATATATCAGATTGTGATTGCTGTTAATTTTTCCCCATTAGTACAAATGCTAGAAAATATGATGAACCCCTTGGAACAAAATATGAAGCAAATTATCATAGTTACCTGAAATACTAAAGATAGATATAACATGTCAACCTTTATTATATAACATATAAAATACTAAAATGATTTACAGATGCAACATAAATATAGCTAGACAAGAAATAGTTTCAGTATTTTTTCATGCTGTTGGACGTCCGGAGTGCTGGTTTGGAACCTGGAAGAGGTGGTGATTGCCATACAGCCGAACTTGTACGCTTGAAATACCTTGGCTTACTTTTATAGAAGATATCCTCTAGCTTGGGGCTCAGTATGAGACCAAATAACCTGTTGATATCTGGAGGATTGTAGTACTGGTATGTAACAGCTTCATTAAGTTGAACCCCTGAAGAAATAACCATTTCCATATGTGAGTAATTCTTCAGGCAACAACATATCTCCAACCAAAGTACTTCTACAATGTATAGGTAGTCCTTGGCCTACAACAGGGCTGTCAAACTGTCGGCGCATGGGCCGGATGCGTCATGCGCTGGCCACGCCCACGCCCGGTTTAGTGAAGGGGAGAAAGGTCCCGATACGTTACGTGATGCCGCCATGACAATGTGAGTTTGACACCCCTGGCCTACAACCTTTTGTTTAAAAACCATTCAAAATTACAACTGCACTGGAAAAACCTGACTTATTACTGTTTTTCACACTTATGATCATTGCAGCATCCCCATGGTCAGGTGATCAAAATTTGAATACTTGGCAACTAACTCATATTTATGACGGTTGCATCATCTTGGGGTCACATGACCTTTTGCAACCTTCTGACAAACCGAGTCAATGGGGAAGCCAACTTCACTTAACAACCTTGTTACTAACTTAACAATTGCAGTGTTTCAATTAACAACTGTGGCAAGCAAGTCATAAAATGGGGCAAAATTCACTTAACAACATAAATTTTGGGCTTAATTGTGGCCATTAAGTCAAGAGCTACCTGTATAAAATGGCCTGAATGTGAAGTTCCTCCAGCAGTTCTAATAATAATCAGTTGGTCTGCAGCAAACAAACAAAGCTTGTCATTCCAACTCAAAATTAAAGGCATAAATTTGTTAGTGGCCTAAAAAGGATGGCACTATGAAAAAAATGCAGTTTCCAATTATCAGTATCACTATTTCGTATCATAATTTACTGAATTTTGACTGGCCTTTTTTTTTTTTTACTTCTTTTACTCTTATCATAATAGTAAGATACAAGATATACTGTAAAATGCAATTCTGAAAGATGCGTATATACCATTGGCCCACAAGGGGATGGGTTTGCGAGGCTGACTTTCATCATCAGTGGAGTCGTCGCTATTCAGATCCATTCCATAGTCATTCAGATTGACTTTGAGAGATTTCGTATCTTTCAGATCTTGGGCATCCACTGGGTTGGAAGTCCCACTATAAGATTTCTAAAATACAGGCAAGGTTGAATCAATGTTACAAAAACAGCAGTTATCAACAGTGGCTGTGACTACCCTGCTTGCCTTTCCAAAATGTATGCGTATACTTTTTCATGGAAGCAGCAGCTAAAAGTTACATTGTGGCTTTATGTACACAAAGATTATGGAAAGGTTGCTGTTCTCCTCCAGATGAGTTTACAGACAAATGAATAACAGAATCTGAAGTTCTTTACCAACAATATACAGTAAAATCAATAGTGAATGATTACTGTCTGAAAAATAAATAAGTAGAAAGAGACAGATGATTGAACCACAGAACCCAAGTGATGCAGCTCTGCAAGTTTCTAAAAATAAAGTAAGGAGATGACAGTGGGTAGAGGCAAATTTTCTATTTGAATATGTCAAATGGAAACAATTGCATTTAAAAAGAACAAATGGCTAGATAATTTGGATTGTTTTATGTACCAGCACTAACTTTGCTTCAACACATTTCACAAACTCAGAAACCCATCATAATAATGTCTCTTCTTCCTTAAATGGCTGAAATAAAATTATCAGGTTTTCTTACTCAAAAAGGGCTGAAAAAACCACCCTCGGCTTATACTCGAGTCAACTAATTTTCGGGGCTAAATTGATGCGTGGGCAGCGTGCGCCAAATGCGCGCTGTGCGGGCATCAAT
>JANHJO010008528.1:66235-82406 GCA_032468235.1 Pseudoxyrhopus heterurus | reverse complement strand
GTATTAACACTTCATGTGATCTTGATTCTATCCCTCTGTTTATGCAGCCTAGAACTGTGTTGGCTTTTTTGGCAGCTGCTGGCTCATATTTAAGTGATTGTCCACTAGGATTTCAAGATCCCTCTCATAGTTACTACTATTGAGCAAGGTACCACATCAGAGGTGCTATTCAGCCAGTTCCAACAGGTTCCAGAGAACATGTAGTGATAATTCAGAGAACCGGCAAATACCACCTCTGATTGACTGACTGCATAGCCACGCCCACAAAGCCACGCCCACAGAACCGGTAGTAAATTTTTTTGAATAACCACATATATTATACCTGTGCATTTTGTTTTTCTTGCCTAAATGTAGAACCTTACTTTTTTCACCATTGAAATTTATTTTGTTAGATAGTGCTCAATGTTCAACTCTGTCAATGATTGAAAGACTTATTCCATTCAGTAGGTAAAGTCAAGTTAATGGAATAATACATCCATCTCAGGAAAATGTTTTATGGTCAGCAAGAAAAACATGGTCACTAGTATGTCTATCATAATATCCTTCATGCCATAAAGGGCCATGATGCTCCTATGACCTTAGATGAAGATTAGCATGATTACAGTCTGCAGATTTTGGCAGAATTTTTATAAATTGTTGTTTTTATAAGGCTTTAATTGACTCATAACACTGCCGTCTGCATTTAAGCTGATTTTTCTTCCATTTATTTACTTTCAGATAAAGATGTTGGGGAAGAAGTGCTGATCATCTGAGGAATTTGAATTTTCAAAGAAAAATATAAAAAGCCTACAATTTAATTACTAGCAGCAGTAATCAAGAAATACTGAAAGAACACTGCACCCTGTCACCTTGAGCTTCTATAGACAAAGAAGTCCAAGTTTTCACATATAAAATGTTCATCAAGAATATTCCAAAAGATTTAAAAGCCTTGTTTCATTAAGCTCATTGGTAATTTTCAAGTTGTTTTATGATTACCTGACAAATGCTGTTGCTTACTTTTATTTAGTTAGAAGGATGCCAATAAAATTTTTGTTAGGATAAAAAGAGCCTCTGAAGAAAGGCTTAGCAAATTCATAAAATGTCATTCACAAAAATTAATAAAGCCTATTCAAAACAATATTATTATTTATACATGTGTGTGGCAAATTTTTATGCAATTCAATCCTAAAAACTCTGACAGCTTACATAAATGGAAACCCACTTTAGAATAAAAACTACCCTAATGTAAACATTTAAATTTAACACAGAATACAGATATCAGGAGAAATATTAATGAAATATTGTTTTAAGGAGTATTTTTAAGACCTCCAGAAACAAATCTTAATTTATGCTGGCAGGTAATAGGCTTCAAAAGTGTGCTACTATCATGGGTAGGAGGGGGAAATTTTTTTTTCTTGAACTCACCAATCAGATGTTTTCTAGATACACAAATGAAACAGAACTCAGCAACGAAGCTCAAATTTTAGGCATTCATCTCCCTATAGTTAAGGTTTTAAATATTTTGCGCTTTATATTGCAAATACATTATAATAGTACAGTTATCAATACAATGCAACATCATCAGAGCCGTGATGGCGCAGTGGTTAGAATGCAGTACCGCAGGCTACTTCTGCTGATCACCGGCTGCCAGCAGTTTGGCAGTTCGGGTCTCACCGGTTCAAGGTTGACTCAGCCTTCCATGAGGTCGGTAAAATGAGGACCCAGATTATTGGGGGAAATATGCTGGCTCTGTAGAACCACTTAGAGAGTGCTGCAAAGAACTGTGAAGTATATAAGTCTAAGTGCTATTGCTATTACATATTTTAGCCAGCTTTGAACCTGCAGTGTTCAAGGAAGATATATTTTATACCAATTGGCATAATCAAACCTCTTTAAAAACAAATCTATGCAAAGCAAAAAAAACCCAGCAATTTAGCCTGGATTATAATTAGGATATCAAAAAAGATCATCAAAGTGAAATCCATCCTCTGGGACAGACTTAACCTTATTGTAGAGTATGAGCTAGCAACAATTAATAATCAGCATTGGCTAAGTTTTCTCAGTTAATATCAAATACTCTTAAAATATGCAGTTTCTCTTTTACAAAGTACGTAACCTCCTGACTCACAACTGACCTCCAAGGCTACTCCAAGGTCAGTTGTGAGTTTCTGTCCAGAGTTTCTATATTCAGTGCATCTCCACCTGTTAGGGTAAGTCTTAACAGTCCATCTCATGAATTTCTGGGAACTTGTAATATTGTTAACTGCAATTGTATAGAAAACTCTTGTCTTTCTAAGCAGTAGCCTAATTCATGCTGTAGGAAGATCAAAATAATAATTTGGGCTCTATGACTATTTGTGAAACTGAAATAAAAGAAAAGCCTCCAGCAGAAAGAAAGGGGAAAATTCTTGGTGGGTCTGATATCAAAAGTCAGCCTTTCCAGGCATTTGTCTATACCAAAAGATTCATCATATTGACAATGCTGTCATCCATTCTTTATTTGGAAAGCTCTCATAAATGAAGAGGTTCCACTGGCAGTGACTTGTTTAAGCCCCATCTCCACATTAGTCATCAATATATCATTTCAAATATCATTTCAGTCCAACGAATATTGCTTTACAACTCACAGTCTATTGATGTTGGGTGCTTAAGGAGCAGCCTATGCACTGGAAAAATTCCTGCTCCACCTCACCTTGTGACTCCTCTGCTCCTGTTTTTATAATGCCTTAGGACAGTTATAAAAAGTTGTTGGGTTGCTGGAATACCAGCATTATAAATTGCAGGTATTTGAAAGGCAAGAAAGTTTTGTTATCATGTTGACCTGGAAGCTTTTGAGGATTTTCCATAAACGTTTCTCTGGTATATTTTGCAGAACAAAAGGCCAATACACAGAACTAGCCTCTTTTTTTTTGTGAAGTGGGGAAGATACGTTTGTTTAGATTAGTACTCAGTGAAATCTAAGGGGACAAGTAGATCACTCTCTTCTTGGGCGTTTTGATCTGATACCAATTATGCACTGATAGATGACAACTCTCTTCTCTCTGCTCAACCATTGGCCAGAAAGGGTAAGTGCTGATTGTCTGATGGTGCTCTTTAAACTCTAGATTCATAAAGATGTAGACCTGTTGATGCAGATAGCATCTTAACATCCAAATAAACTTCAAATAATCCAAAGTGCCCAAATCACTACCAAGAGTGTTTTAAACTGAGCTGAGAAGAATTGGCCAATGGAAAGTCTGATGGTTTGCAGGACCACATCTTTTCTCACATAGTTCAACCTAAAGACGGTCTCTTTGTAAGCAATAGTCATTCTCTGCAAACTTTGCTCACCTTCCAAAGGGAGGAGGCTGTTGATTGTACTGAAACCATTTCTTATCTTTGGTGCTTTCTATTAAAGATCTGGACATGTCTCCATGCAACACTCTGAGGGTCAAATGGATAGATCTTACTTCAGGCAATTATGTTTGCATGAATGCCTTTCTCCAAACCATCCTAAAGTTAAAACTTTCAGTATTCTTTTGATATTGAAGTCAACATGGAAAAGAATAAAGTTCTCTCATTTTTAATCCAACCTGGGTGAGCAAATACAGGTAGTCCTCAACTTACAACAGTTCATTTAGTGACCATTCAAAGTTACAATGGCACTGAGGTCACATGATCAAAATTCAGATGGTTGGCAACTGACTCATATTTATGATGGTTGCAGTGTCCTGGGATCATGTGAGCATCTTTTGCAATATTCTGACAAACAAAGTCAATGGGGAAGCCAGATTCATTTAACAATTGTGTTACTAACTTAACAACTGCAGTGATTCGCTTAACAATGATGGCAAGAAAGGTTGTAAAATGAGGCAAAACTTAACAAATGTCTCGTTTAGCAACAGAAATGTTGGGCTCAATTGTGGTCACAATTGTGGTCAATTGTATAACTAGGATATGTAAGTTCCCTTTCTTCTCTGTTGCCTGAGACAAAATATTAGAAAAGAAGCAGACTTGGTTTCTCCCAATAGCTATATATGGGTAGGAATACAAGAGTAATCTAAGATTATTTTACATGACAGGCATATTATGACTGCAGTAGAAAGTGTGAGACTGTGTCTTTAGATACTTATATGTATGCACCAGATTCAGTACATTAGACATAATTGAAAATATACAAAATATGTGTATCTTTTTCTTGCATTTATTCAATAAGATACAGGTTTGCATTGTTGCAATTGTGGTAACCCTAGTCTGGGTTAGCAAAAGAGAATTCTTCTGTTTTGATCAAAATATACATTTCCATTCATACAATATATAAAAATGAAAGTGACTTTCATTTTTGTGAAAACTATAAATTTGTTAATATCTTATTTGCTTTTTGGGGAAGGTCATCTTAAGGGATGAGATCTGTTTCAATATATGTAATTTTGTATGAGAAGTACTTGACTAATGATCACCACATTCCCAAAACTATGTTTTAGACTATAATCCATATGGGAACGCTTCGAATCTAAGAGATTAAACATAATATTACCTGCATATTAAATACAGTTTTGTGAAGACTGTTTTCCTCTAGGATTCTGAAAATCTCTGGATAAAGAATATCAGCTTTAACTGAAATAAAGACGATGATGACTCAGAAGGAGAATATCAAATGTCTTATTTATTCCATATGCAGGCTATTCCCTAAATCCTATAGTAATCTTTTGGCAGAAATTTAAAGAAGGGACTGTGACTTCATCTAAAGTAGAATTTTAGACATGTCCAAAGATGTATGGAGTCAATCCTTTTTTGAGACTGAAATTGCAGGCTATCATACTGATATAAATGCTAGAAATTTTGTGAACCTAGCCCTCTGAGCTTCAAAGTAGTTTGTATGAATTTATCAGTTTCTCCCAACCATCCTTTCCTCACTCTGTAGTCTTGTTGTTTTAAAAAAATCAAATGGACAAATGTACTTATTCAGAAGTGATGTCAAATGAAAGAGTTGTAGCATTAACTGTCAAAAGACATTACGCAACTTTCCTTTCTTAATGGATTTTCTCTAGGAGGAAGAGAAAGAAATGGTAAGGAAACACAGAAATAATCTAGGTGAAAAACAGTATATTTAGACTCCAAACAATATTATTTATTAGTGTGAATTATTGCCATGTATTTTCAAAGTTTGTTGGTCTAACAGATTTTCACCTCCAAGGCAAATAGTATCGGAAGAAATTTGCCTAGGAAAATATAGGTGTGTGGGTGTATGGGAAAATCAGTGCCCCTCTTCCCATGCAGCACTGACCGTCCAAGCCTTTCTTTTATAATATAGAAAATTACATTAGGAGACCTAATCATGGATCTCTCACATATATAGATTGACCCTAATTCCTGACACACAGTTCAGACTTTCCTATTTGTTCTTTGGGTTCTAGAACACTAAGTAGTACTATGAAAGGCAATTGTTTGTTTCTATGACACTTTCATGAAGATTCTTCTTATGCCCTCATGGAGGGGAGGGCAAATTCTTGCAAATAGAGATGGGTCCTGACTGGCCAGCATTCCATCTTCTCTTTGACCCATCCATAGCCTGTTGAACAGAAGTAAGGAAAGATATAACAGACAAGAAGGTTACTCATATACGTCCAATTTCCCAAGGCGAAAGGTGAATTAGCGTTCGGTTGTTTAAGAAAATCCTTATATTCCTCATTTCTCTCCCATTCCTTTTTATAGTGTAATTAGTTTCTATGAGTCCTTAGAAATTAATGCCAACTGGAAGCTTGATATGGGCTATAAGAAACTGCAGAATACATCAGTTTAAATAATGAACCAAATAAATTACCATATGAACAGAGGGAGGCAGATTTCAAAATAAAGTAAAATTGTTTGTTATCTACTTCCCCAATTTAACAAGTGAAATTTCTTAAAAACCTGTTAAAATGTTCTATGAGAGTCTGAACCTTTTGATGTATGAATTGAGAGACTGTGTGCTTCAAAAGATGTCAGGCTAATTCAGAAAGACTTAGGAAACAGACATCCATCTGATGAAGTGAGGTGTACTTCATGAAAACTTATGCTTTTTCATAAAATATGTTACTCTGAAAAGATGCTACTAGACTCCTGGTTTCTGGCTACCATAGACCTGAACATGTCATTTCTGCTACAATATCTGCCAGTCCTATGAAATATAACCAAACAACATTCTGAAAAAAAAATTAAGTGTGTAATCTTAAATACTTATATAGGTGAGTTCAATCTATTAAAATCAATATACATTCTTCAGGGAAAAGTGTTTAGGAGTCAGCATTTAGTGACAAATTTATTTTTGCCCAATGCTGCAAGACTTGAAAATTTTTGTTGGCAACAGATTGTAATGAAGAAATCTATCTACAATATGGGACTGCTAAAGATCAATAGTGACTTGATGATACGCAATCACTCAATCAAAATACTTTTCTCCTCACAAAAGTCTACCATGAATCTTCCCAATGCAATTGCTTCTTCTTATGCCTTCTCTGCTTTTAGGGGAGGCCTGGTGATATTTCCACTAAGTGTAGATGGAAAAGGTGAAAACAGAAGAAGAAAGAGAGTACAAGTAGTCCCCAACATACAACCACAATTGAGCCCCAAATTTTTTGTTGCTAAGCAAGATAGTTTTTAAGTGAGTTTTGTTCCATTTACAACATTTCTTGCCACAGTTGTTAAATGAATCATTTTAGATATTAAGTTAGTAAAGTGGTTGTTAAGTGAGTCTGGCTTCCCCATTACTTTGCTTGTCAAGGCCGCAAAAAAATGATAACATGACCCTGTGGCACTACAACTATCATAAGTACATGTCAATTGCCAAGTGTCTGAATTTCAATCACTCATTCATGGGGATGCCACAATGGTGTGTGAAAAATGGTCAGAAGTCACATAAGTCACATTTTTCCGTGCTGTTGTAACTTTAAATGGCCACTAAACAAATGGTGGTAAGTCGAGGACTATCTTAAAGTAGGGAGTAAAGACCAAATGTTTTCTTAGCACTTGAATGCCAATAAAGCAAAGAAAATGCAGCAAGGCTCTATAAAATATAAAAGGAAATATACAGTTTCTGTTTTAAAACATTTGTTCTGTGTTCTTCATTTCTCAGGTTTTGGAATAAGTATCCACCATGAGCCAAGGAGGTTGGATAGGAACATGGAGGCCTCATCGTCCAAGAGGCCCAATCATGGCCCAGTATACCAGTCCTGGTCCAAAGTACTCCATACAAGGAGCAACAGGTAAATAAACAGAAATAAAAAGGTTCCATCAGTCAGGACTTTAAAATATAGTCAGTGTTTTGTTATACTGTATATTTATTTATCATTGCCATTTACAGCAGACCCCACCCAAAAATGTCTTGGATAACAATGTGAAACATCCAATAATAACGATTAGTAGAACTGATTTTTTTAAAAAGAATTCAACATGAAAAAACATCACAATATACCCACATGTATTCTCTTTTGGAAATAATTTTCTATAATGATTTTCTGCACATTTCAACAGTGTTCATACAGAGTGATCCCTACCAGTTAGTGTCTGATGTGTCACCATACCACTTGCTTGATGCTGATATTTGATTTAATGTTCTATATTACTTATTTTTATGGCTTTTTAACTGTAATACTGATTTTGGTGTTTTTTTCCCCTGATTCAAGTAGAATTTAATTTCAGGGCTTGGAGATCTCCTGAAAAATAATCCTCTCAAAATCCAGGTCTTGACATTAAGTCAGGAACATCATAACTCTTAAAATCTAGATCAGCCACCTCCACTTAATATCCTCCAAAAGTGATAAGATTGCAACACCAAGGATTCTCAGTCAACACAATAGTTGGCAAAAGACAAACTTTTGAACTGGAAGCACTTAATCTTGGTTCCAGATTGGTGATGCTGTTGAGGGTAGATCTGCACATCCAAGTTGTGCCAGCATGAATTCAGACTACTAACTATTTCTCAAGGGCAGCCATGGATGAGACCATCCTTTCCCTGCCCCCCTACCCTAGCCATCAAGAAGATAACCTCAGCCATCTTGTGCTGCACATCAAAAATTTTCAACTTGTATCAGCATTGGCCATGCTACCTGTTTATCTGTTGTGCTTCACTTCATTGTAGACAAATATTGCATTCTAACTGGCCATGAGGTGTTATAGGTCACTTGCTTTCTACAACCATCTTGCCCTGTGCTGCTTCGCTGTCTCCCCATTTCTCAACTGCTCTTCACAGATGAATCTAATTTCCCCATTCATCTCGTCACTGGACCATGAAACTCAGAACCTTTTTTTCCTACCAAATTCACCAACGGAAAAGTAAAAGCATGGGGGATTATTAAATAAAGATAAGATAAATTGACAAGAGTTTTGCCAGTTTCCCCTTCTAGCCCAGGTGACAGGAAGAATGGTAAAACAATGGTGTTTTCTCTTTAGGTCTCCCCCCCCCTGCTTTTTAACCAACCCTTCAATAGAAGCCCTTGATGGGAAGTTGTCCATCAATGGAAATTACATGTCCTCAAAGAAACACTCATGCAAAGGGAAAAGGTTTGCTCCTGCTTTCCCAACATTGGTGGGAAGGATAAAAAAAATAGAGCACCACTTCAGGGCCATGGGAAGCACGGTCCAGATGGAATACCAAAGACTTCATTCTAGCCAAAATTGAAGTGAGGTTGAAATTGGAAAGTTACTTTATTAAGCCATTTTTTATTTTCAGCTGGTTTATATCCAGAAATCAAACAATTTTTCAAATATCATTTGGGAAAAGTGTCAGCAAAAATAATGTCTTGGTAAGACCATACTTGGAATACTGCATCCAGTTTTGATCACCATGATGTAAACAATATGTTGAAACTCTAGAAAGAGTGCAGAGAAGAGCAACAAAGATGATTAGGGGACTGGAGGCTATAACATATAAATAACGATTGCTAGAATTGGGTATGTCTAGTTTAATAGAAGGACTAGGGGTGACATGATAACAGTGTTCCAATATTTAAGGATCTGCCACAAAGAAGTGGGGTCAAAGGACCTGAAGGCAGGACCAGACGCAATGGATGGAAACTAATCAAGGAGAGAAGCTACCTAGAACTAAGAAAAAATTTCCTGACAGAACAATTGATCAGTGGAATGACTTGCCTCCAGAAGTTGTGGGTGTTCCAACACTGGAAGTTTTTAAGAAGGGATTGGACAATCATTTGTCTGAAATAGTATAGGGTTTCCTGCCTGAATAGGAAGTTGGACTAGAAGACCTCCAACCTCCCTTCCAACTGTGTTATTCTGTTAATGTCTAAACCAGGTTTCTTGGCTTGGCACTCTCCAGATGAATTTCAATCACAAATCCCAACCAGAAGGAAATTTTGGGTGTTGCAGTGTCAGTACATCCTGACAGTTGCTAAATTAGGAAAAAATTAGTTTTTCAGAACAGAATCCTAGGTTTGCCTATCATTTCTGTATTGGATTATAGGATATCAGGAGACAGGGATGATAAAGTTTGTGTTAGTTGTCATCTGAAGAGAAGATGCTAAGACGATACAACTGAATGCGAAATTTCTGATGACTAAGTCAGGAATCTGATTACACCTTTTCTAACAAATTTATTATTAAAAGGCATAAGCTTTCAAGAACTGCAGCACATAAAAGCATTGGATGACACTCACAGGACTTATGCCTTTTAATAAAATTTCTTAGTTAGAAAAGGTGTTAACAGACTCATTTTTTTTTTTGCTACTATAACCTAACACATCTCTCATCTAAAGGTTTCTTTGACTGTGGTTCGGATCTCCTTGCGAAGAGAAGATATTTATCATTTTAGTAGTCACACTACTATAAAGTTGACATGATGCAACTCTTTTTTTTCCAGGTTATGTATCGCACATTCCCACCAAAAGGAAAGCGCCTGCCTACAGTATGTATGGTGCAAAGCCTCCATCTAGCAAGGACAATGTTCCAGGTCCTTACTATGTGCAGGGTACTGTGACTAATAGAGGAAAGAAGACTGGTCCCTCTTATTCATTAAGTGGGCGAACTGAAACAAAAGTGGAGACTACCCCAGGTCCTGGTGAGTAACAGGCTTCTATCCCAAGTATATAAATCAAGTGGATTGGCTCTTCTAAGACGTCTGATTTTGAAAGATTCTGTGTGGTTAAATAGAAGCAAAAGCCTGTCATCATCTGTACAAGAAAAGGAATTGATGTTATCCTACGCAGTTTCATCATGCAGAACTGTTTTCAGTTAACAAGAAGGCTTTGTTAAAAAATAGATCTTGGTGCTTGTAGAACTGACTTCAACCTTCAAACTATAGTCACCTTTAGATCAGATGTGGGCAGTACTCAAATCAATCAATCAAATAAATAAATAAGCAAGCTAGTATACTTGGATTATAAGAATGGGCATGAACAGCCTGCTCTTTGTTCAAAATGTGAATGTTCAGATGGACAAATCGATCACGTTGACGATATAAGAGAACTTTTTTGTGTACACACATGCACACATACCTTTTTCTCTAGTTTACTGCTTTGCATGTTTTTTTTCTCCTATGTATTACTTCTAAAATTCTAAACCTGTTCCTATTTGCAAGCAGAATAAATGGTGTAAAGATTATATTTTATCCTGTAACTATCTTGGCTCATAGTAGTCACAGAAGAGGTCCAGGTCCTAGCAACAACACAGAAATGGTTTACCATTGCTTCTTCCAGAATGGTTTATTTTTCAGTATCCCAGTTTGGCTAACAGCTCTGGGATTTCTTGATGCCTTAAGTACAATTCCTAAAGCCATTCAAAAAATGGCCACTATATTTTTAATGGGGGCGGGACACACTCAATAATTAATCATACCTGAATTATTTACTTTAATTTCAGGAAATTTGAAATTAAATCAAATTAAATCAATTTAATTTTTTTTGCTCCATTCCCACCCCTCAATTTCGAGAGCCAACACCCTATCTACTTTTTAAAAGTGTGGTCTCTGATCTAACCTCAAAAAGGGAGAACAATACCTGGTCCTGAATAAAATTGGTCAGTCCTACTTTAAGACATACAAGGCTCAATGAAAATTAAGTGTAAAACTAGTTTTCAGCAATGTTGTCTGTTTTTCCTAGCCTGTTACTCACCTGATAAGGCAAAAAAGGTTATCTATAAAGCTGCCCCCATGCATTCCATGGGATATCGAACTCATGGAGGAAAGGTGGATAGCACACCAGGTAAGTCTGATTCCTTCTGTTTGTTGTTTGACTTTGCTATTGTTTGAAGGAATCATACCCAGATCCTGTTAATTCACAATTCAGAGCAATATCATCTAATAAAGTGGGATGCAGCTCAGTTCCATGCAGGTTTCCTTGGAGGAAAGCGCAACTGAATTTGATTATGTATAATTGAACCGAAGATCATAGAATTGTGATTCTTCCCACTACAAAAGATTTTTTTTTGTCACTGAGGTAAGCTTTCATTTGTGCCTGTCTCTATTGCACTATTTATTGGAACAATTGTGCAGCTAGAATATAAACTTGGTAAGAAATTGATTTAAATAAGAACAAGAACAACAACAAAAATGGACATAGCAGGGAAAGAGCCCTTCATACCTCTTTAAACAATAAAATTCAGAAATTGCCTTTGGACATGAAAGTATTCAAAAATCATTTGTGATGTCTTGTGATAGTTTGACATTCAAAGAAAAATACTTAACTATTCTCATGAACAACCTTCCACAGTCTGGGTAATTTGTGGGTTCAATTTTCAGAATTCCCAATCGAGCAATGCCACAGGAAAGTTTCTTCGCTGAAAATTCTGGGAACTGAAATCCTGGAACATGTCTGGAAAGTGCCAGAACGTGGAAGGCTGTTCTTCCCAAATCCTAGTCTAGACAAACCCAAAATAGCATTTGAAAATCAGCGATTACCAGTCTCTTTCTCCAGGATTGCCAGAATTCTCACTCTTCATTTTGGTAATATTCACATTTTTCCAGGTCCTAACAATTATATGATTCCAGAGGTCCTTGGGCCACACTCAGTGGCTACCTCAGGCAGCCCTTCCTATTCTATGACAGGAAAGAGTAAGCTTGGACGTTTTGATGAAGACCTTCACAAGGTAATCTGTGGACTCAATTCTTATTTTGTTGTATCAGACTTTGTAATTTCATTACCATAATGGACAACCTGGAAACATATTTGACTTTTAAATCCAACGTTTGTGGTCTTCTGCTACTTACAGTTGGGCAGCATAATGGTTACACTGCTGAGTTGCACTTACTTCTTCCCATTGTCTCTATCTTGATGGAGTCAAAACTCCATTCAGATGACTAATAGAGGAGTGATAAAAAGCAGCAATGTTGTCCCTGTTGCAACAGAGAAGATCATGAGTATGGTGGCAAGATAGCAGAGAGCCTTGCTTCTTAAGAAAAGAAGCAAAATCTAGGATCTTGGGGCAGGACAGTGAGGGAGTTTCCAACATTAATGTGTCCAACTCTTTTCACAGTGTTTCCCCTGAAACAAAAGCAAGTAATTAATTAGGTTGTCATTCCAAGTCCCATGGAAGCCTTAGGACAGGGCTGTCAAACTCCCGCCCCGTGGACTGGTTGCGTCACGTGCTGCCCACGCCCATGCTCGATTTAATGAAGGGGGAAAAGTCCCAATACGTCACGTGACACAGCCATGACGATGTGAGTTTGACATCCCTGCCTTAGGACATCCCTGATCTCAGTTTATATATGGGAAAGGGGTCTATAATGCAAACCCTAAAAACATCCTTTGGGACAGATGGGAACACATGCACAGCATCTATCTCCAGCAACTTAAAGTAGTGTTGTCTTTTCCTGAAATCAGCCCCATGGCCAAAACCAGCATCCCCTTTGCCCTGGTCTCTGTCTTTTTCTCTCTTACCCACATACTCCTCCATCCAACCCCAGCAGAATGTAAATCTGTCTCCTAGCAATGAACTAGTACCCTACAGCTAGTCTTTGGGTTACAGTGGCAATTGGGACCAAGTTTGCAGTTGCTAAGTGATGTGGCTGTAAAGTATGATGTCACGGATTGCATCACTTAGCAACAGCAAATTGAGATAGTCCTAGTTGCGTTCAGATGTGTGGGTTGTTAAGCGGGATACCTGTGAGTGCAGGGAGGCTGAAAGAAGGACGACTTCTTTGCCTGTAGTCTGCAGTTATCTGGAACTTTTCCCAATACTATCAGATTGGTAGAGAAGCTGTATTCAATCAAAGAAGTCTAGATAAGAACATTATTTAAATTAATAAAAAGCAAAAGGAACAAAATAATTCCTGACTATGCACATAACAATGATTCATGAAATGTGTAATGAGCTGCCCAGTTTTTCTAGATGCTGTATGAGCTAAGTTCCTTTTCATCTTGGGGCACTGTGTGGTTTTTCTAGACCCCAGGTCCAGCAGCATATCACAAGCCCAGTGTAGAGATCTACAAAAAGAGTGCACCAAAATATAGCATGGCAGGCCGACTCAAAGATCAGAAGACTGACAAAATGCCTGGACCTGCAGAGTACGAACTGGGAAAGGTGAGAAAATTAATTTTTTTTCCAGAAAAAAAGAAAAATGTCCACCCACCTGAAAAAGTATTACTTAATTTTCATAAGGTTATGACATTTATTAGGGCTAAAATGTATGGAGGGAAGAATGTTGTATTTGTTCTTGTACAACAGAAGAAGCAAGGAGAACATTGTGCTATATACTTTATTTTTAAGAATTCAAAAGATCTGTGCTTACATTGGTCCCACCAATATTCAATAAATATGATCTTTTCCTTTACCCTGCAACATTCATATAATTCATTATCACATTCCAATAACCTATTACATTAGGAATGAAATTGGGCATTCATTCTTCCTAACTTTTATCTTGCCCCAGAAGAAACTTCCTGCTATCTTTAACTACAGTTGACTGTGATATTCAGAATTCCAACTGTAATGTAAGCTCTTCCCACAAACTAAGATATAAATCTGTAGCTTTTAGCTCTAACCTAAGAAAAGTGCTGAAAAGCTTTCTCTGGCCACCCACCCCATGCCCCATGCTGTCAAAAAAGTCTGATTGTCTAAAGAAGGCCCATCATATTGAAGCTGCAAAATATAGACCAGTGTTTCTCAATCTTGACAACTTTAAGATAGGTGGACTTCAATGCCTAGAATTAGGTGTTAAAATCCAGCTATCTTAAAGTTGCCAAGGTTGAGAAATGCTGATCTAGACCATAAGATGATAGAAGAGTTTTGTAAAGCCTAGATTTTTATGATCCAGACATGATAGCTCAAGTCCAGGGCCTCAAGAGGAGTTATAGAGGAAGAAAGGTATTGAAGGAAAAAGGAAGCAAAGAATAGAAGAATTGACATTACAAGGATTGCTCTCCCATTCTTCTCTACTGCCCTTTGACTAGCGTATGTGCTAGAGCTGGAATTCCTGGAGGCTCCAACAGCTTCTTCAACTGTTTCTGCTGATGGCTCCCGTTCTTCTTCTGGCTCTTCTTCTACTAGCCTTTGAACAGATGCAGGAAGAAAGAATAGGCATCCCACATGACATTCCTTTTCAAATTATATCCATGGAATATCAAATGGAGAACCTAAGGTTCCATGAGACTTAAATGGGGTTTCATGTGAGACTAAGGATAAAAAAAAACCTCTTCACTCAAATGCAGCTAATTTTCTATCATTACAATGCTCTGGTTTCTGTTCAGATAGCATATCATCAGATGTGTGCCTTTTAATCAGAGGTTCTGAGTTTTTTTTAAAGCAACTAAACGTTTTTGCAGTCTGAAAAAGTCTGTACTGTAATATACCTCCAGGTAGGGATTCCATTATCAAAGTTTCAGAAGACCTCTAGATGGCAGCAAAGAGACATAGCCTAGGCATAAAAGAGGGATACTTTTACCTGGCTAAGTGGGGGAAGGTATCTTCTGGGGCAAGAAGTTGAGAGACAGGGGTGGCTGAAGGTGAGAAGAGACCCTCACGAGGCTCAAGCCTATAGCTGCTGTATCAGCAGGAAAAAAGTGGCTGTGTGTCCTTTTTTTGGCTGCACTCAGCAGTTAAGTCAGGATTCAGGGAAGGGCATAGTATTTGAGATCTCTTCCTTGGGAACCCCATCTGTTAAATGGGCCGTGGTGTCTACCACTGCTATGTTTGCTATTATAAACTAGTATATTTTTCTTATTTAAAGAAAATGAATGCTATTAAAATATACTAATTTTACAGTACTAAAATGTACCAATCGCCAGAAGACATGCCTATTTTGCCTTACCTGTTTTCATCCTCCTATCTCTAGATATCTTGTGCTCCTGTAATCAGTTTTGGAATCAGACATTCCGATTATACAACCCCTGTGATTGTGGACGTTTACTGACTTTGTCCTCTGTGCAGAAATCACATTGGTTTTTCAACTTGTTTTTATATCATGTTGCTCATGTTTCAAAGCTACCTATTTTTAAAGCTTCAAAACCAACTAACAACTGTTTCACCCTGTTTTATAACCACCTGTCTGGAAGGGCTACCACAAATATTCAGTAACCAGTTATTGTTTGAGACTGACGTTCTAATCTCTCTGACAAAAAGAATGTGCCACAGCCACCTCTTGTGATGAAGAGAGCCCATTGCAAATTTTGCCCTGCTGAATATATGCCTAGATTTTGACACTCATAGAGATCACGGTGTCATTTTCCAGAAACTGGAATTAGAAATATTTTATTATTTTTTTAAAAAACCTACTTGGATTCCTGCTTCAGAACTATTTCACAGAACTTGCTATTCTTGCAGTAAGTCACATAAAATATTTTGTATATCAGTTTACTATCTTCGTTTAGAATAAATAAATTGGAAAGTCAGTGTTTACTTTGTCCTTTTTTCAATGAAAATTATTTCTCCTTTTATAGTACACAATATGGAAAATAGAAAGCATGTCTGGCTGGGGAAGTCTGGGAGTTGAAACTCCACTCATTTTAAAATGGCCAAGATTGTGAAAAACTGGCCTAATGAATGCTCTGGGAAAATTGGGAATGTTGTCAAATGATTAAACTTACTTTATTTTCAAATTTAAATACAATGTGAATGTTGTATTTATGGAACTATGGTGGCTCAAGTGGTTAGAATGCAGTACTACAGATCAGCAGTTTGGCCGATCGAATCCCACCAGCTCCAAGGTTGAGTCAGCCTTCCATCCTTCTGAGGTCAGTAAAATGAGAACCCAGATTGTTGGGGGCAAGAGGCTGACATTGTAAACCGC